>NADL03000147.1:0-207814 GCA_002205965.3 Kappaphycus alvarezii
ATGCCGCTGCACTAGTAGCCGGCCTTTGATAATTCTTTTCAGGATGTACGATAGACATCGATGTGCGGGTTTCCCTCGGTACCTCACTCAGTGACTGAAACGTCTCCGAATTTTTGACAAATTCTACTATGGTACCCTTCAGTTCATCAAAAGTGTGAGGGCCCTTGATGAGGAGGAAATCGGAGAGCCGCTTATCCCCCATAGCCGCCTTACGCAGCATTCCGTACTTGGCTTGGGCGTTGAACCCAGCCTTTTCATAAAGATCACACAAGTACACCAATGAGCTTAACAAATCGTCGAAGTTGAGCCGGGCCTCTATGGCGGTACGAATCATCTCATCTGGTTCTACCTCCTTAGCATACTCTTTCACAAGCCACTCACATACCTCACCGAAGTTACGCCCATTCCCGTTAAGAGACCACCCGTCGATAAACTTGGACTTATATTTGTGCTTTGCGTCACCATGAAGATAGGCGAAGATACTTGCGGCCTTCTCTTCATCGCCCTTCTCTCGCATCACAACGTTGACATATGTGTAAAGAAACTCCTCAACGTCTTCAGTCTTGCCCCCTGTGAACGTTATACGAGCAGCATTGAGATCCATGATTACGAAAAGAAATCCCCCGAAGTGTTCCTTACTACTGCTCAACTCGAATACCTCGGGTGCAACCCCTCCACAAGAGTACCAAATGATAGGGGTAAATCGGCGGGAAGAGATCCTCAGAACCAATTACCCTGAGAAGGAGGTGTTGCGAGCGACAAAAGTGCTACCGTGGTATTGTTGAACGAACAAAAGGGAGTGTATATAGAAGAGAGTTGAGAAGCTACAAGCAAGTATAAAAGGGGCAGGGTCTACCACCGACGCTCTGCGACTAGCGTAAGAAAAAGTTTCTTGGGTCTGAAGTTGACTCTCAACTTCCTACTACTCGGGACTTGGCTTGAAGTTGTCTGCCAACTTGCTTCACCTCCACTAAAGGAAGCAGTTTACTCGGCTTATATAGACTTTTGGCTACCCCAAAAGTCTCAACAAACATACTAATAACCATAAAATGTATTCACGGTAATCGTGTGAACCAGAGAGACTATTAGAAGATATTTCCTCAAGGTAAATATCTAGGTGCCATACCCATGCCAGCCACCCATCGGCCAGGGGTGGGAATTGATGTGGCCATTATATAGACCTTTCAGAGCTACTTGTAGTATCACCCACAACCTGGAACTGTACTGACATCTACTATGACAGCGTGTCCTAAAATGAAAAAATCAGCCGACGAATTTGCCACACTCACCCAAATTAAAAATATCTTGCAAATTCAAAAACTGTAAAAATATCTTCCCAATTCCGATACTGTATACAATCATGGTCCTCATCTAGATTTTTTTTCGTGCGCGAATTTGCGCACATCAGTCTCCTTCGGAGAGTCACCAGGCAAACAACTTGGGTCTAGATTACACGCCTAAATGAGCGCAGCCGTCCATAGCGATGCATTATATAAGGCGAGGTATCAAGCAGTTCTGCCAGCTTTGTCCTATACGCTGCATTTGATGCTCTTCGGCTACTCGCCGACTTTGTCAACCCGCTTCGAGCAGCCTTTTTTCTCAACAGACCCGATACAAACGAAATGATGCTTTGTTCACCAGGAATCTCGTCTCGTTTTGGATATTTTTTTTCGCAGAAGCTCTCTCAGAAGGTTGGAGCAAATATTCTTGCCTTTGTCTTGCTATCCAACGTTGAGGCACTCTTCAATTTCTTCTTTGAACTTGTGTACAAAATTTTTTCCAAGTTTGTCTCCGTGCTTTGGTCGTTGAGCCCAACCCATCTATCGCTTAACACAGTTAGCAACTGCATCAGCCACAGGCATATTTACATGTTTACACTCCTCTTTTTTTGTATACAAGGGCGCATCTGCATTACCTAGCATATCAAAAACCATTTTAGCTGCCCTCTTAAACTATGAAGAGCTTCCTTGACGACCAGAACATGACAATAAATGCTTCTCTAGATAGGAAAGAATTCTATACGCTTTCCTACACTACTCACAAGCATGCATTATTCCATTAACGGCTTCATCGCTGTCTTCATTACCTTCAATATCTTCTTGCAAAGACTGTTCAGTATCTTCAATTGTGTTACTTACGGTAACACGGCGTTTACTTCGTTGGTACCGCAGCTGAGATCGAACCCACACTGATACTCCTGTAATTTTGCTGCGGTACGCCACGTCTTCTGGTTTCACTGTTGCAATGTAATCTTCTTCCCTTTCCTGGTCTTCTTGAGTAATTTCATCTGCTTCAATTGGATCAGGGCTGATCTGCTTACTTTGAAATTGATCCAATTTTGCGTATCGCGGAGGATGTCCATCGGAACAAGCATTCCACAAAATCTCGCCCCGACATGGAGTACTTCTTTACAGCAAACTCACTCCCCGATAGCGTCGGATATGCAAACTCATAAACATGGCCAATCTTAGCCAACTTATTAGTCTTAACCGCATCCACACAGCTTGAAAGCTTAGAATTGTCTCTGCGAAGGTGTATCGTCTCAACAGTACAGTTCGCCACGCCTCCTGAACTGTTTAATGCTTCCACCACATCCCCTGGCGTTGTTACATCACGCCTTGTTTTATTGCTCTATCTGTTGATGTGCATCATCGCAATGGCGAAATGAGCATCAAAAAGAATCTTTCCCATTTGTTTTTCCGAATGCACAAAGTAATACAAAGTAAGCTTATGATGCTTTGGAGTAAAAGGTACCATGACTGGAAACATGTCATTTCGATAGCAACGTGGTTTATAGGACATAATGGAGACATTAGTAATGTAGGAAAGCCCCGCAGTTAGCCGTGCAAGTACTAAATCAAATATTGAACACACTGCAGCGGCATCTTGTGTCATTTCATTGCTTAGTAGATGATCGAAGAATAGAATCGATAAATCATCTGTGCTTGATTGTGTACATTGGTTCATTCCGGCCTGGTCGGTCACAATGCTCATATATAATGTGGCGGAGCCATGCCAGGAAATATCCTTATTGCCAAAGAACTCTGTTTTTTTCTCACGATAGCGTATTGCCTGGAACTTCATATTGTAATCCATCACAATAATGCATGATCGCCGGCCTGGGCCTCTTTTCAGGTCGTGAAACAAAGCTAAGATACGCTGCTCTTGATTATGGCATCGATTTTGATGTCCCACGTACAGATGTACTTTGTGGATATCTTCTTTCAAGCATTCAATAATATCCTCTCTTTGCTCTTTCAGTCCGTACTGCACATTTTGAATTACTTGAAACGGCTTGAGGCATGTAAGACAAGACGTTGACTTGGGCTCATTGGCGTTTCCTGACGGCTTGGATAGTGCATATTTTTGATCATGAATTGGATTACAGTCATTTGATATATGCTCGAGATATGCAAACTTCAAATAGTACTCAGCCGCAGCTAGATGTGCTACAAGGCATTTCTTCGTACTTTAATCCTCTACTTCATTAGACACAATATCCCTCTCTGTCCTCAAATAATCATGCACGAGAGCGCCTAGCACGTAGCTAACTGTAGAATTCCTCTTTTGCTCTTCTCTCGTAAAAGTGTTGGCTACCTGCAGAAATGATGATCCACTTAGAGTGTTACTCTGTCGAGTTGAGAGAATATCATCCGCCACGGTTTTGTAACGACGGAAGATCGTCTCGGACGTTGATCTCCTCAGCACTGCTGGAAAGTTAGCCCAGTTCCCAATGAATCTAATTCGTTTTGTGCCCCAAGAGAGGAGTTGAATGTTCTCACTTCTAAACAAATACTGCAATGGACCCCTAATTATATCATAACTAACGCGAGTCACTGTTCTGTTATGTTCCGGCATACGTCCTGTACATAACAATATGTCCCATTTCTTACGCGATTGTTGAAAAAGCCGGGAGAGATGTCTACTGGCCCTTTTCCTAGCTGCAGAAAAAACTTCAATATCAAACTCCTTTGCCTTCCTCTTTGCTGAAGAGAAGATTCCGCTCATTACAGACCACCATAGTTGCTTATGACATTTTGAACAAAACAAACTTTTTGTTTCATCAATTAAACGTATACTCAGAATACGTTCGCAGAAGTACGCATGGATAGGTGCATGAAAAATGGAGCAATTGTGTCCTGTGGCAGTGGTACTTGAAGTGTCGGTGTCAATCAGGCAGGCATATATATGACAGCTAGTATTTGAAGCGAGATTAACATTGTGTTCTGCATTTTTGGGGCCCCAGTTTCCTGATTAGAATCATTTAAATCAGCTTGACGCACTTCGTTAGGATCTTCAAGCAGCTCTAAAGACGACCGACCACATATATTATAGACGACTTCTGCCTTCGATGTGGCACACAAAACACTCTGTAGAGTTCTCCTCTCAATACTCCAATTTTTAGATGCCTAAATGCAGTCTGCGATAGCCCCTTTCAATTTACTATCCAGAAAGTTCTCTTCCACAAATAACCGGTAGAACGCCTGACTATCTTCAGGTACCAGAATGCCAGCAATTGGTATCAAGTACATATTGAAACATTAAGTATACCTTTTTGGTCTCTCTGCGATCGCTCGGCGAGGAGAGCGCTTCGTCTAGAAATCGGTACGTGTTACAGAACCCAGTTATGTATACCCAGAGCTCCAATAACAGAATTGGGCGTACGACATACTCTGTTCTGAGGCTCCAGTTGAGCCACGTCTTCTGGAGCACCATTCTCTGTTTGGTATTTGATATGCGCCGCAGATATTATGGCTGCGTGCCTCACATTGCGTTGTTTCAGCCTCTGCAGCTGCTTAGGAGACCGCATTCGAGGACGCTTTGGTCCTTTACAGACAAATTGAGGACATCACGGGCAAGAAAAGCAAGATCCACAAGCTCTCCGTTTGTGAGCGCAGCCTGACGTATTGCAAGGGGTAGATTACTGAGCAGGACTTAAAATAAGACTAGCTGATGCAGGTAGTAGCAAGTATGCTTTTACATAGATAAATCTGTCCCCTACACGGCGGGTCAGGTGATGTGGCGTCCAAAATTGTTAATTTCAGATACTTTCATTGACGTAAAAATTGCCGCTACATTTCGCCCTTGCTCGTTCCTAGCATTTTTAAACCCAATTTCCATGTGTTCTCGTCAACGAATGGCTATGAATCATTGGTGGCGGCTCGAATAAATTCCATTCTGCCCAATAGAAAAGAAAGATTTGAAAACCATCAAACGCGCACTTTTCTATATCGATTTGAGGTTGCTGGCAGTCTGCCCCTTTTGTCAAAAATTGCGTGGGTCGCTTAAACTGCGCAGTTACCTGAGAAATCGAATTGAAACCCCCATTGAAAGAAGGTATTTTATACAATCTTCAAGTACCGATTTCAATCGTTTCCTGTACGGTAATGGTTGGTTACCTATCAATACATTTGTTAGATGTCCTCTGCTTGATAAATAATGCGTGGTCAGGAGTTCCAAGTCGTCCACGTGCATAGGGTTTCGAGAAAAGATAGCCATATCAATGCACAGTACTAAACTGTTGCTGTGGTACGTAGAGTACTGTACAGCGCCGCACCCTGGGAAGATACGTCTGGAAGTTTCCAGGCGTATCTCCCCGCTGCATGCCAGGAGAGGGGTTGGGGTTTGATACACGGCACAGTACACTATATATAGTGCTGTGATGTGCCACGCCCATGATAGAGGGAGGTAGGTTACGCTTGGCCTAAACAGGACAGGAAGTGATAAAGGAAAATTACAAGCATTTCATGGTATCAAATCCAAGGTTAGATATGACAGACGACAACAAAAATCACCCCGACCTATTCTTCGATGGATCTTCTTCGTCAGGCGTCGGCGGTTTTCTTTCCGAGTTCGATAACGTAGTGATGAAAGGTAAACCAGACGACGAGAAGGCCCTTCAGATCCTTTAAAACCTGGAAGGGGCTGCATTTGATGTCTATTATGGCGTTTTTGCACGCGACGGGTCGCTCACCGAAGAGGTGAAGAATTTCAATGTCGTGAAGAAGAAGCTGCTCGCGGAATTCAGTAAGGAGGTGAGCACGGAAGAAGAGCTGCACGAGGCTGTGACCGCTGGAATCAAGTCCAGAGACATAGGAGGGTCTCTTGCGCGACTTGACGCCCTATACGAGAGGATCAGATTCAATGACACGGCATCATTTGGGCTTCTTCACATAGCAGTGCTGGGGCAACCGAAATTGGCACAGTCTATCATGTCTCGGACAATGATGGTCTCAAGAAGGCGATAGAAGACTTTCAAGTTGGCAAGAAAGCATTCTTCTCCGATCAAGACGCAGCTAGGCCGCCGTCGGGAAGTAAAATGTGGTTGCGGAGTTGGCTTCGCCCTCTTCAGGAATTAACTTCGGGCAGCTTCTCCGCGGGGACGCTGACGAAGCGAGGAAACAGTTGAAGCGCTCGGTCTCCAAGACTGTCCCGGTGACTCATACCTGCACATCGAATCAGCCCGAGGGCCCTCGACGGTTGAAGGTCGTAGCCGTGAAGGTTGGACACGGGTGCAGTTCCTAATTTGATGCCTTGGGACTTCTGCGAGAGGCTGGCACTTGCTCCGACAGCCACTGACCGTTAGATTACAGTACCCGATGGGACGGTTGCTCAAGTCATTGGGTGTGCGCAGAAAGTATTAGTCTCTTTTGGAACTGTGGTGGTGCCCTTGCGCTTCTTGGTGGTTCAAAATGCGCCGGATGATGCGATGATCGGCAGCTCCACCCTGGAATCCATGCAGGCAAAACTGAATTATGGTCAACAACAAGTTTCTTTTGCAGCGGGGAAGAAGAATGTCCTCCTGCCCCTTCCCTGCGAGTCGCCGGTGGTAGGCGTACCTCGCACCGATACCGAGTATTTTACATCCGCGGAGGAATCAGGGAGTGAGCAGTTTGTGCAGTTTGTGTGTGCCTTCATTATCCTCGGAGTGAGGAGGTAGCGACGAGGGATCGGACGCATAATAAGAGCCCGTGCTGGCGATCTTGAATAAGGAGCCGTGCGAGCCCGATCTGGAAGGAAATGATGCAGAGATGGACTCAGACGTGGAGGATGAGGAAGCAGAACGCGCCGCTCTGCTGGGCGCCAAGGTGAAACAACTTGAGAAGAAGGACTAAAGATTGTTGGTGAAGTCCTTAAGGTATACCAACGTCATCGCCTGGGACATCTTCCACCTGGAACCTGCCAAGGTCCCGGTAGTTCACTCTTTCGATCTGATTGATAACAACCCGATCCATATGAATGCTCCCCGGATGCCTCCGAAGCACAAAGCTGTCGTCAAGAAGAAGGTTGGATAGTTGCTGGAAGTGGGAGTGATTACGCCTTCGAGCTCTGCTTGGTCGTTTCCCGTGGTCATAGCGACAGAGAAGGACGAGAGGCCCAGGTTCTGCGTCCATTAACGATAGTTGAATAGGTTGATGAAGCCAGAACGCTGGCCACTACCGAATATGGAGGAGGGATTCGACGATATGTCTGGTTCGAAGGTCTTTACAACTCTGGACCTGTACACGGGATATCGCCAGGTACGGGTGGCCGAAAGTTGCAAGGAGGAGAGCACGTTCGTTTCTAGGTATGGTATGTACAACTTAGAGGTCATTCCATTCGGGTTAATGGACGCACCTGCGACGTTCCAACAAATGATGGACGAAGTTCTCCGGGATCTACCCTTTGCCATGATATATGTAGATGACGTGGTCATCTTCTCGCAGACAATGGAAGAACATGTAGGACATTGGCAGGAGGTGTTCAAAAGGATTCAAGAGGCAAGACTGAAGCTCAAGGTCACAAAGTGCAGTTTCTCGCACTCGGAGTTCAGGTTGTTTGGCCACGATGTCAACGGGACGGGTATAAAGGGCCACAAAGATAAGATTAAGGACATACTGGAAGTCCCAGAACCGAAGATCATGACCAAAATGAGGAGTTTTCTCGGGCTGGCGGGGTACTACAGGCGCTTCATCAAGAACTTTGCAGACAGTTCTGCCGTGCCGCACGCGGCCATATCAGTTAAGAATGCTTTCAAGTAGACTCCGGAGATGCAGGAGGCATTCGAGTACCTTAAGGAAAAGCTGACTACGCCATCAAATCTATTGTTCCCGGACTTTGACTCTCCTTTCATAGTGGAGACAGACGCGTCTTCGTCTGCACTCGGAGTAGTCCTCTCAGAGACGAAGGAGGACGGAAAGGCACACCCCATGCAGCTCGCGTCAAAGAAGATGACGGAACAGGAGCGTCGCTATTCAAAAAACGAGCGGAAGGCTCCCGCTGTAGTGTTTGCACTTAAAGAGCTCCGAGTGTATCTCCTGTCTGACAAGCCGTTTGTGGTTTGTTCGGACCATCAATCCCTGCAGACAGCGTTTCAGACGAAAAAAATTCACCGGCGGCTCTCCCGATGGTTGGATCTAATGGCCGAGTACGATTTTGAGGTGAAGTATCGGCCTGTTTTCGCCAATGGGGCGGCCGATTATCTTTCGGGCAGGCCTACTGGCGGCCAGAAGCATGGAGAGGACAAGGCAGAGAACCTCTTAGAAGGATTAGTGGTCACTGTATGTTGGGCTGATCTAAGACTCGCAGGCTTGGAACAGGGGCTACTAAATGTGGCAAGGTTCTTGGCAGGAGAAAAGGTCCAAGAAACGGATAAAAAGAAGAAAACCACGATAAAGAGGAACGCAAAGGAGTTTATGATATGTAACGACACACTGTTCCGACGGGAGAAGGAGGGGCTACGCGTCTTGCCCCCGCTGGGGCAACGCGCCGAGATACTAGCAACATTTTACGACGATATATGACACTTGGACGTTGGATCAACGCGAAAATTTGTCAGGGATCGCCTCTGATAGCCGGTAGTGTACTGCGACATCACAGAATACGTCGCGGTATGCGATGGCTTTCTATATGCTCGCAGGCTTCTGACCTACCACATAAACCTAAGAGCTCCCTTCAAGTGACTCTTCGAAACGTTTTCAATTGACTTTGCTAGGCCATTTGAGCCCTCGAAAGCCGAAAAGAGGTTCGCGTTAATCACAGTGGAACACACGACTGGTTGGACGATTGCGTGGGCGACGATTAATTCCAATTCGGACATTGTGATAAAGTTCGTCAAGGATGAGATAATACTGCTATTCGGGCCACCGAAGAAGATCCTGTGTGACAATGATACGGCATTTATGGCCGCGTGGGTCCAGAGCTTTATGAGCGAACATTGAATGGAGTGGAAGGCTATTATCCTTTACGCCCCGATGGCTAACGGGAGAGCGGAAAGGATGGTAGGAACTCTCAAGCAAGCGATCAAGAGGTATATTGTTGAGAACGGGGGGACTGAGCGGAGGCACTCCCGAAAATGTTGTATGGTTACCGAAGGCGCGACCGTGGGACGGTCCAACCTCCCTTCCAAATGCTGTACGGTATCAAGCCAAGGATGTTCGCGAGTGACGCGGTGGCCCTACTGAATGAGGCCAGCGCGACAAATAGAGTCGTGGATATCTTGGGGAAATCGCGCCTGCGCGCAGCTATTCTGGAAAGGTCCAGTACTTTACGGGAGCCGAAGGGCCGCGTGAAGAAGTTCGCGGTAAGAGACGAAGTTCTCGTCGCCCGTGGAATGGCTTTCCATAAGAATAAGAAGTGGCCGGCGTTTGAGTCGTTATTTTACGGGCAGTGCAGAGTAAGGAAGGCCAACCATCGGGGTTACGAGCTCTTATCGTCCACTGGTCGGGTGAAATGCAAGGCGATTCACGCTCGCAGCCTGGTCCGGTACTACAGAAGGGCAGAATTTTATTAAGTGAAGCATGGAGAAGCAAGTAGAAGAATAGAGCATAAAAATGGGAGGGCTGGAAGTAGAATCGATAGAACTTAATGGAATATCGCCCACTTCCGGAGGCTAAGTCAGGTGCTAGACGAGGGTCCCACGTGGCGTATTTCACGGTCCTCGCGCTTCCACATGGTCCATTTGCCTCCTTTGCGGTGACGCGGGCGCTTAGAGGTGTGCCCCCAGAGGATCACCAACCTCCCTAACTCGTGAATGGAGTAGAATTACGAGTTACTGCCGACGCACTCTTTCAAAGCTCCGACGGAGAGCCCTAGCAAGTGGGACTCAGAAGGGTCTAGGAGTCGCTTCAATCCGACGTTCACCGCAACACAGTGGTTAACACCGATCAAACCGGCTAAGACAGCGATGTAGACTCCTGCAGGAAAGCGAAGAAGGGAGGAACGGGATGCGTTGAGCGACAGTATGACACCAAGAATGGATATACAGGACTGCTCCAATCCGATCGGAATGACCAAGCTCGACCGTATCGGAGTCGACGTTGTGGTGATAATCCTCTGTATAACCGTCGAAGGCCAGGGTATAGAGTAGAATTACTTGGGTCTCCCCTGTCTCCTCGTCGGTCGCTCGGTAGGCCTTGTCCTCACTGCACCAGCGAACGTCGAGTATTGACCACGCACCCTCAGGAACCGACCTGTACAAGCAGCAATCATGAGTTGACTCAGTGAGACCAAGAGCATACACGTCGTCGACCGTCATCTCCTTGTCGTCAAAAGCGCGTAAAAAGGGCGCAATTTGGCGACCGAGAAGGCGCATACCTCATCCTCTCTCACCGAAGTCGGGGTCGGCGATCGTTCGCAGTATACTTTGAAATGGAATGGAGAGCCTTCACGGAACGAGATTTTTACGGTATCGTGGCGTCCCAATAGGCGGGCAGCTGCCGGGAGAGTGACCTTGAAGGCGGTCAGTGGGGAGATCCGTGCAGCAGTGGCGGCCAGTTGACCTCCCGGGACCGTACCCTCTATGATCTTGGCGGCCGTCTATCGTGTTCGTGCCATCCGGCGGAGGTAGATCCCCACGCTCGTCAGGTCTGCGAGGGAAGATGACGATGGAAGGAAACACAGGAGGAGTGCGGAAAGAGTTAGACGGAACAGAATAAGAAGAAGGGAAAAAATTAGGGTTGAGGATGCTGTTTTGCAAGAGGAAAGCGAAGGAGGCGAGAAAGAGCAGAGACCGGGATGCCAAGCTTCCCCCCCCTCAGGTGACCTTCTCCACCCCTTGCGTACGGGACTTTGTCCCTCGCCGTCGTGTCGCGCGCTCCCGCGGGTATGCCGGCAGTCTTATTCCACCAAGGCACGTCTCAGCGTTCGCTTACTCGCCGAAGGGGAGGGACTCGGACACAAAAGCAAGGGAGACGAAAAGGGGCCGGAGTTGGTACGTGCAGTAGTGGGGAGGAGAAGGCTCCAAAGTGAGTACGTGAATTAGTAGGGAGGAGAAGGCCCCGGAGTTGGTGCGCGCAGTAGTGGGAATTAGAAGGCTACGGGAAGGGTTGCGCGACATGAACGGGGCTTGGGTCTGAAGGAAAAAAAACAATTTGGCTGTGTACTGTATTTGTGCGGTACGGCCGGGGCGGCAGCGTACCCTCAGCGGGCGAGCGTGTGGTACGTAGATTGCTGTATGCCAAGTACAGTACTGTAAGTGCCCCACAATGGGCATCGTACAGTATTGTACAGCGCCGCACCCTGGGAAAATACGTCTGGAAGTTTAGGGGTGGGCATTTGAGACACGGCACAGTGCAGTACATATAGCGCTGTACTGTGCCTCGCCCATGATAGAGGGAGTGTTGAAATACAGGATACATATAGTTTATGTATGTTCTATTTAAAGTAGTTTTTATCCTACGTATCCTATATTTTATCTATCTTATTGCACTGTTGGCTGCTAGGACTGTGTTATTGTGGGGGTCACTAGGGCCGTCCGCAGGACTATCCGCTATGGAATCTAGTATGTAGTCAGTAGATGTGCTAGAGATTGTCGACGGTATCTACTGCCTATAAAAGGCCTAACCGCCTCGGGCACTCATTCTAACATTCAGCTAGGCTTCCAGGGAAATTCTTATTTTCTTCCCTGAAGCGCATGGGCATGTATTTTGAGACCTTGTCTTCCAATGGTGCCGGGGTGCCGGGAGTTGGGTGGACTCTGAAGTGGAACGTGTCGGGTTTGGGGCTAGTCTAATCGGTGATCCGGTTGGTGACGCGAGAGAGTTGAAATATGCATCAATTTGGTTTAATGCTTTGTTGAGGTCACCATTGCGGAGAACAGTTGACGCAAAGGTCTTTGAAAGGACAGCAGATTCATAGTGGACGGTTGGCACATTGCGTCCCGCGAGAAACAAAATCAACTTGCGAGTAATGGATGGATTACTCAGAATCTGTCCCGAGAAAAGCATTGGGATAGGGAAGTCCTTAAGTAACCGAGTCCTGAATTCATCACCAGCGAGGGGCCTATCCTCAAGATAAACTTTGGCGCATTCCACCAGAGAATGTTGCAACTCTGTGCCCTGTCTAATACCTAGACCGAAAACCATATCAATATAATCTTTTGCAAGTGCGAATTAATGGTGATTTTATGCTTCGAAAATTTTTTTTAGGATTTTTTTTGCACTACTGTACGTCCTCCTTGTTGTGAGTGGCCTATTATTTTTCGCTTTTTGCTTATTTTAATCCCACTGTAAACCTTTTTCAATTTGTTTTTGTTTCAATTTGTTTTTTAATTTGTTTTTTCAATTTTGAGGCAAGAATCTAAATTAATTTGATAGTTAAATTTACTCAGAAGAAGAGGGGAAATCCAGATCTAATTTAAACTAGCTCTAACTTATTACTGATAACCTTGAGATGATTTTTTGCCACATAGAAAGCGCTGTAAATGCCAATTGCTGCCAAACGTGCGTTTACAGTCGGTACAGTAAGGGGGGTCTTTTTGTTTTAGAGGCTGTTTATTGCCTCTGTGGTCAAAAACGTCTTTGACCTGTTGCACGTGACGTTGCACAACTTACACGTGCGTTTTTTCTGCGGCGGTGCGTGTATTTCTAGACTCAAAAACACCCGCTCGTCAGCCAGTTGGCGGTCTACTTTGCGACGCAGCCGTAGATGACCCTCGTCTTCACTGTCAGCAGCTGTAATGGCCAGGGAGGCTGTTAGGTGAATAACTGACAGTAAACGGCGAGGTACAGTAAGTAGATCTGAAACCCGAACTTGAGTAGAAACTGAAACGATGTCGGTAGAATCTGAATCTGAAACCGTAGGTACATATGCCACTTTCTCATTGGTTCTGGAAGATGGCCTCGTATTGGCCTGGATCGGCTATTTCTGGGTGCCGTGTGTAGAACTTGGATTGGCTGATTAGGGGGTTTTCCACTTGGCAATACCTCGTTGGTCCCAGTAGACGGCGTACTTGGCGAAATCAGTGTGGCTAACGTATTTCCAGGTCTGATAGAAGGGGTAGGGGCGTACTGTACAGTAGATGTCAGCATACAGTGCGCCGATCTGGATTACAGTTTTGTTCTGGGTCCGGTTGGGCCAGGCTGGCTAACTGGCACTTCAAGCGTATCGCGTTTCTTATTGGCCACTAGATAATGTTCGAAAAGAACTTAAAAATACGTATTGTTAGTATTTGCCGACTTACACGTGGCTCTAATCAACGCGGAAATAGAACAAATAGTTTTTTTTCACTATCGAATAGCAAATAAACTTACTTCTTAGATTCCCCGAAAAACGGTAAATTCGTATTATGTTAAGGTTCACCGGAACCAACAGAATTATGAATTTCAACTCCAGAAAGGGTGAGTTTGATTCCATTTGATTTTACTAAATCTTTCCACGCTTTGGAAACGAATTGTTTACCTTGGTCCACTTTCATTCTATCAGGAAATCTAGTGTAGATTGTAGCCCAGCGCTCAAGAAAAGAGTTCCAAATAGATTCCGTACTTTGACCGTGTAGGAATACAGCATTACCGAAATAGGTTTGCGTATTCAAGATACGAAGTACAGGGTGTTGTCAAGAAATATGATATCAAGAGCTAACTCTTGATTGAATATGATTCCATTGGGCTTACTAACCTAGAATGATCTGGGTTTCGGTTCAAAGTGCTGACATGTGCGGCACTTTTTAGATATCTCCGAAATCAAATCTCGCGTCCTAGGTCTCGCTTCTTCCGGACTAGCTCTGCTTATCAGATTGTATAGCTTTGAAGCAGACGGATGAAAAATGTAAATGGAGGCGCTTTAATTGATACTTTGTGAACAGGATTTCAGAAAAATCCCACACGACGTAGAGATGACCGTGTTTTCGTGTGATTGGCATATCCCATCCATGTCTTTTGGACACAAGTAGGTTGTTAACGTTACCTGCAACAATTACAAATTTGTCTAAAGCGTCCAGGTCAATCAAGAATGGAATATTGGCATTAAATACATCGACGTGTAGCGGAATGAAAGCTTCATCAGGAGTTGAAATACGAATTAAAATCTATGCGATGCTTGGAAATATCCCATCGCCAAACTTGTAAGTGGTTTTTACGTGCTTACGTTTAATCTTAATCCCAGCAAGGTCACAATATGCCTTTGCTTGTGATTTCAAATAACTTATTTTTGAGCACCAGTGTCAAGGCAAACTCCGTGGCATTTCTTTGAATTGGAGTGCTTTGGCAATTTGATGCTTTTGACATTTAAAATGTCATGTATCCTTACGTAATCATTCTCCACTTTAATTTGCCTCCGTGAAAGAGAGGCGAGTTTTACGTTATAGATGGGAGGCTTGTCGCGTTCCTTTGCAGTTTGCCTGTCGTCAAGAGCACGTCGGCATGTCTGAGTGCCCCTAGTTAAAAATCCTCATCATTCAAAAACGGTTGGTGCTCATCTCAAATTTGCGAAAACCCTATTCAGGGACATGCGTTGATTCATCGTTGTCTACAATTCCATTTTCTGCTTCCTCCATGTCATCATCACTATGACGTCTCCGAAGAAATCCTGAGCAGGCAGTATTTATTCCCCAACTGATTGATCATCATGATCCAATTACTGACAGAGCTCAAAATGAACACGTTTCGTGGCCTTGGCCGGATCTTTAAATGAGTTTCTCTGATAGTATTGAACGTTTCGAGCAACATTATCAGCCATTTATTGGCGATGTTGAGAAAGAATATGGCCCTTTTTATCATAGCCCCAACACAACCTATCTTCATGAGGTTTGTATTTACAGGTGGCGGAGTAATGAGAACTGATTATGGATTTGAGTTTTGTCAGGAACAGTATGTTAAGAAACTACGCATTCTGCTTATGGACGCCTTCTTTTGTGAATTCAAATCTTTAATGCATAGATTGGCTTGGTTAACACGTACAAAGCCTGAAATATGTTATGCTGTTAATATGGCCGACCAAGTGAAAGAAACCTATTTCTCAAAGGAAGCAATATAGAAGTTGAACAAAGTTGTAAATCATGTGCAGAACAACCCTCTGTCGTCGCTTAAGTATTAAAAGTTGGAAAAAAACTCTATAAGATTGAAAGTATATTCTGACTCGTCATTCGCAAAAAAAGACGACAAACTTCCCGACTTGGATACATTGTTTCGATCACCGTCAAGACCGAAACTTGTAATGTGCTGAGTTATTCTAGTCAAAAAAGTCGCAGAGTAACTAGATCTGTATTAGGTTCCGAAGTTTATGCTTTCGCTGATGCCTTCAATATTGGCTACACGATTAAGCACGATCTTGAATCTCTGCTTGGAATCAAAGTCCCACTTTCAATTTTTACGGACTCCAAAAGTCTATTTGATGGTATAGCCAAGCGTTCCTACACTTTGGAAAAACGCCTTATGATTGATAATCGTTCTGTAAGAGATGCATATACTAGAGAAGAAATATCGAATATTGGATTTTTACGGACTGTGGACAACCCCGCAGACGCCTTCACGAAGATTGCAAAGTGTGATGCACTGGGTTACATGATTACAACAATTAATTGTGATCTACTTGTTCAAAAATGGGTAATTCGTGACTAAACATGGAAAAAAATAGGTCAGGACGAAGAGAAGGAGTGTTGAAATACAGGATACATATTATTTATTTATGTTCTATTTACAGTCCTGTCGTGTAGTTTATCGCCTTTACTACTATTTTTATCTTACGTAGTTTATATTTTCTCTATCTTATTGCACTGTTGGCTGCTAGGACTGTGTTATTGTGGGGGTCACTAGGGCCGTCCGCAGGACTATCCGCTAGGAATCTAGTAAGTAGTCAGTAGATATGCTAGAGATATTCGACGGCATCTCGTGCCTATAAAAGGCCTAGACGCCTCGGGACTTGAAGTAAAAGCATCATTAACAATTTTATTCTCAACCTATTCAACTTCTCTACATTAGCGAAAACGTCTAACCTTTTTTTCAGACTCGCCGCTAGCCCCGCCCGTCTGATTTTTCTACTCTAATCCTAAAACTTTCGTGACAGGGAGATAACGCTTTGCCTAAACAGGACAGCAAGGAATAAAGGAAAATTAAAAGCGTTTCAGTACTGATTTACAGCAAGACCATATGATGCAACTAAACTAAAAAGAGTTCAGCAGGAGGTTTGGGCCAAAATAATCTGGCCGATCGAATACTGTATACTGTATCTTTTAATATTAAAAACACCCAAACCTTTCCCTTCTGGCAAGACGGCACGGAGGTAGGCTTCCCCAGCCCTGATACGCACAGCGGCGAAGAAATCAGGCACCGGATCCGTGTCCTCGCCTTCCGCCATAGTACTGCCACCGCATTCCTTTTCGCCCACCCCACCAATGCAACCAAGGTGTCGCCAGCCCACAGGACCTTGATGCTATCCTGTCATCTCGGACTACCTGTCTACACCGACTCACTCCTGCTAACCTTTCAGCACTGTGAGCGACATATGGACTTGTTAGGCGATCACGCGACCGGCCTCTGCCCTGCCAAGTTCGGCCGCACGGCTCCGCAGCACGCTTGCTTTCCACGTCTTCCGCGCCGCCGAGCCCGACTGTCAATTCGAAGTGCCGTTCCTTGTCCCGGGCACCGAGCTTCGACCCGTGGACATCCTTGTACACCCCACTGCCGATCCGAGCAAAGAAGAGACAAGGCCCGTCGCGTGTGAAATCAGGGTTGTCTCCCCATTCAAAGCCGCCTTTCGCATCAAAGCAACTGATAGGGGTGAATCAGCGGGGGAAGAGATCCTCAGAACCAATTACCCCGAAAAGGAAGTGTTGCGAGCGACAAAATTGCTACCGTGGTATTGTTGAACGAACAAAAGGGAGTGTGTATAGAAGAGAGTTGAGGAAGCTACATGCAAGTATAAAAGGGGCAGGGTCTACCACCGACGCTCTGCGACCAGCGTAAAAAAAGTTTCTTGGTCTGAAGTTGACTCTCAACTTCCTACTACTCGGAACTTGGCTTGAAGTTGTCTGCCAACTTGCTTGACCTCTCCATGAGGAAGCAGTTTACTCAGCTTATATAGACTTTTGGCTACCCCTAAAGTCCGAACAAAACTACAGAAGACACCAAGAAATGCATAAAAATACTTTGTGTGGACAATATACTCTAAGCAAAAGATACTTAAGAAACTAACAATTAATTTGGTCCTCTTATTTCCCAATCTCTAAATCAGATCCAAAAAACTCCTCTAAAATATCCATGCTGTCCAAGCAGTCCCCATAAATATCTGCGAATGGCTCACAGCTCTCTATTCTCCCCTGGGAGATATCTAGACTATTAAAGATATCTCCATCCAGTTTCATCGTGGGCACAACTTGATCCATACTCTCCGTTCCAGGCCCCACCAGTCCAACACTTTCCATGCCCCCTGTTCCCTCATCCTCCTCCTCCTCCTCTTCCTCTTCCTCCTCCTCCCGAGCCTCGTACACTAGCTCAGGGGCTAACCATTCCTCGAAGGACTCCCCGCTCTCCTCCTCGACCTTCTCAGCCTCTCCCTCACTTACCTCCCTCGCTTCTTCTTCTATGAAGAGGCGGCGAACGAACTCGATGATTTGCTTCTTTGTTTGCCGCCGGATGTAGTCGTCGGCATCGGTTGGCCCGTAGGCGGCGAGACGAAGGCCATTGATGGGACGGGAAGGGCGGTTTTTGGAAATAGGGACAGAGGGGCGAAGGTTGTTCATTGTGATAGACGTTGGGGAACGGGAGGCAATGTAGGGTGTTTTGGGTGTGTGGGGGGAGAGGGGTGATGAGTAAAATGATCGGGGGCATTTGGAACTTAAAATAAAGGGGTTTAAATAGACTCCCGGGGCAGGTTATATAGATTAGGAATAGGTGAAATAAATCTGCAAGGGATTTTGCAGTAGTGCATTTGCGCTTTTCTTCTCAAAAAAGGTGAATTTGGAGGAGGAGGTAATCTAAAAGGGAAAAGGAACTTGATTCGGGGTCTATTGAGAGGGTTAAATACAGTATAAAAATATCTAGATAAAATGGAAGTAAATTTGGAAATGACGGTGGGAGAAGTTAGGGGCGGGATCATTGTAGGTTGCTGGATTACACGAAGGGAGGACTATTTCCTGTATTACATGAGGAGAGGACCCTTTTTTGTATTACACGCCCCCTTTCTCAAGGCGAACGTCCCGGGTCGTCACTGCTCTTCTTCCGCTTCCGTTAGTGTTCGCTGTCTTATTGATAAAATGTATGGTCTCTCAAACGGGTACGGATGCAACTGATTACCAATATGATGCTCTACAAAGTAGGTTCGCATTACTTGTACCTCACTTTGTAGCATAGCGTCATATATTGGTTTGATAATATCGAGGTGGGGTTGAATACATTCTTCTTCCGTGACTCTTCCGAATCTTCCAAGAGTTAAAAAATATATGTGATATGCAAACTCTTCTGGAAGATGCCGGAGGAATGGATGCCGATAAAAAAAGAAGACGCGCATCATCAAGAACGAATCTTCGTAAGATAAGTGCGGTACATGTAGCGCCCTAAAACATAAACAGATGCTTATCATGAAATAAGAAATGACCTGCGCATCGTTCGCGTCCTCGGAGATATTGCGCAGCCAAAAAGATAATCTTCTTCTTCCGACTGTATGTTGTGAATGGTTGTGAAGGAGAGCTAGAGATGAAGTTGTGGTGGACGGTCCCGATGAATGGCCGCGACCAGCTCCTGACGTACTGGGACCTGCACGAGGTCCTCTCGGGGGACGACCGAAACCTCTTCTGGGCGGGTTGTTGTCTCCCGAAGGTCCTCCTCTGGTCATCATCACTGCTTCAGGAGGATCCTCGCCGCCTCGAACGTTCCCAATTTGTGGCGGAGAAACGTAAGGTTCCCATAGAGGATACGGGACCAGTCTATATTCCATATCCGGGGGCAAGGCGTAACCTCTCAGTCGCACATCTTGGTTGTTCTTGAGAAATACGTAAATTGGACGGATAATATTCAGATACGTTTGCGACAAGTCTCCGGCAGCTACCATTCCATATCTTCCTATAGAGTAATGATATATTACCTCCACAAACTCTGGACCTGCTTCCGTGAACCTTCCGTTTTGGAATGAAAATAGAACTCTTATTAATAGTCGGAAATCTTCTTCAGGTAGCAATGGTCCGTTCAACGTACGAAAACATAGGCATATAATGTAGAAATGGATGATTACGTGGAGTTTTTAGTAGTCCCCCGTAATCGAGATGATCCATTCCCAGGCCCTTTTTCCTCCCATAGGAATCATTCTATAGTTAAAGATGAGTATGCCCCGTGGTTGCGCATAGTCCTGTGTGAGAAGGAATTCTACGGGAATGGGCGTAACTTCGGTGAGGTATGTGAGTGGCTTGTGAAAGAATACGCTAAGGAGGTAGAACCAGATGAGATGATTCGTACCGCCATAGAGGCCCGTCTCAACTTCGACGATTTGGTAAGCTCATTGGTATACTTATGTGATCTCTATGAAAAGGCCGGGTTCAACGCCAAAGCCAAGTACGGAATGCTGCGTAAGGCGGCGATGGGAGATAAGCGGCTCTCCTATTTCCTCCTCATCAAGGACCCTCACACTTTTAATGAACTGAAAGGTATCATAGTAGAATTTGTCAAATATTCGGAGACGTTTCAGTCACTAAGTGAAGTACCGAGGGAAACTCGTACACCAATGTCTATTGTACATCCTGAAAAGAATTATCAAAGGCCGGCTACTAGTGCAGCAGCGTTGGAATCTGTCAGGAGCGATGTCAAAAACTTGGAAGGAAGGCTGGAAACCCGCGATAATCGAATTGACATGATAACCTCGCAGTTGGAAAGCCTTACTCTTACCATTAAGAAGAATCAGTCTGGGGTCCCTAAGGCCGCAGAAGTCTGCTCTTACTGTCACAAGACTGGACGCTTTGCGAATAGGTGTCCTGATAATCCACATAGAAACACTCGTTGTGGAAAGTGCGGACGATATGGGCATTATGAAAGTAACCGCTGCTCTAAAGATAACAGAAGAGCAAATTTATTGGACACGAGGAGCGAGTCAGGACCAGAGATGAAAATATTACAAAACAGAAAGGATCAAAGGTTGACAGATGCCGGTAACGTATCCATCGCTGAAGAAATTAGTCAAGTCAATGTGACGAAAAGGGATGAGGAAGGGAACATTTTATCGAAAAAAACTAGGCTAGATTATGGAATGCTGGAGCATATCCCAGAACTTGTACCTCCTCGGACAAAAAGGTCTGATAAAGTTGTTTCGGGAGTGGAAATCGCTCCGGCCACGAAAACTAAAAGGAATAAGAAATTTACGAGTATCCGGAAGTACGTACTAGAGTATGTCAAGAAGTACAATTTGGTAGCTGAGCTTGCATCAGTTCCAACTGGAATAAAGTTTGGTCAACTTTTGAGGGGCAACGCAAAGGATGCGAGAAAAGAACTTAAAAAATTATCAGGTCTAATAAGTCCGCTAAGGGTAAGAAACTGTTTCTTCAATCGGCCTCGACAGCACCAAGACGTCTTAAGCTAGTACCAGTCAAAGTATTGGGAATGAAAACCCAAGCTCTTTTCGATTCGGGCGCTGTTCCAAACCTTACTTCAGAAACTTTGGTGACAGATATAGGTCTTGAAATTATTTCAACTACTCGAAGAATAACTGTGGCGGATGGAATCGTCTCAAAATGCATGGGCACTGTTGACAAGGTTTCCGTGTTCTTTGGGGACTCTAAAGTTGATGTAGATTTTCTTCTCATGCAGGATCTCCCTTTCGATGCAATCATTGGCTGCCCTACCATGGAAAGACTATGGACATGCATTGACTTGGGCAACCAAATGGTTTCAGTTAATATTGACGGCAGAACCGTGAAGATGCCCCTGGATTTCGACAAAAGCGCACATTAGGAAGATATAGAACAAATTGACAATGAAGATTTCACTTCTAGCTATTGCAGCGAAGATTACGAACCAACTAACACATTCGGAAGTGGAAATGGGTACGCTCGAGGGATAATGAACATGGCATAAGATGATTATGATTCTGGGTTTAAAACAGATGAAGAATGGAATTCTAGGGTAGGTTTGGCACCTGAATGTGTTTTTTTTCGCGATATTAGCGAATCAAAGGACGGAATTCAGAGCATGAAAGATGATCACCTTTGCGAGGAAAACAAGAATATGTCGAATTCCATATCTGAAGATGTGAGCACGCCGGAAGAGGTCCTTCAAAATTTGGAGGGTGAGGATCAAGAAGAGGACAGCCCCAAATTGGAGAATTTCAAGAAAAATTACAGCACCTTCCAGCCCCCGCCTCAATGAAAATATCCGACATGTTAAAATCTTCCGAAGTAACTGCATGCAGCGTTTCAGATCTAATACAAGCAAATGTACCGGTTACTCACTCATTTGAACTTACGCAGACTCAACCAATTTACCACAGGCCTAGACGTCAACCGCCGAAATATGACCAATTTATCTCAGAGAATGTTACAAGTATGCTGGAAAATGATATTATTCTGCCAGTTTCGTCCCCATGGTCATTTCCAGTTGTGGTAGCACCAAAGAAAGATGGGAAACTCCGCTTTTGCGTCGATTACCGACAGCTGAACCAGAGAATGATACCCGATAGATTTCCGATTCCAATGATGGAGAAAATTCTCGAGGACTTGAAGGACGGGAGATACTTCACCTCAATTGATCTTTACACTGGTTATTGGCAGATTCCTTTGGATGAAAATTATGAGGAAAAAACAACTTTTACCAGCAAAGCCGGTACATTCAGCTTCGAAGTGTTGCCTTTTGGTCTCATAAACGCCCCAGCTACATTCCAAAGAATGATGAACGAGGTTTTGAAATGACTTCCATTTGCAAGAGTTTATATCGATGATGTGGTAATATTCCCAGAAACCTTGAATCAGCACCTATCGCATGTCAAGAAAGTAGTTGGGAGGATATCTGTATACAGCCTGAAAATTAAGTTGAGCAAATGCTTCTTTGCGAAAACTTCTATCCAATTACTCGGTCATATCGTCGATCAAGAGGGAATTAAAGTGGATCCAGAGAAAAAAAAAATCAAGTTGGAACCAAGGCCCGCTCAAAACGGAGGTTCGAAGCTTCTTAGGACTGGCCTCATTACAGAAGATTATCAAAGATTTCGCCAAGACTGCAGCACCGTTACATGCCAGCACTACGAAGAACGGAAAATTTTACTGGAACAAGGAAATGCAAACTGCATTTGAGGAGCTTAAAGATAAGCTATGTGTCCCCCCAGTGCTCATGTATCCAGATTTCAAGAAACCATTTGTTGTGGAGACAGATGCCTCAGAACGGTCTTTGGGTGGCGTTTTTGTCCAAAAAAGATGAAAACGGAAGACTACACCCGGTTCAATTCCCAAGTCACACTCTGAATGATGCGGAAAGAAGACACTCGGTCTGCGAAAAAGAAGCGCTTGCTGTTGTCTTCGCACTGAAAAAGTTTCGCGTTTACCTTTTATCACTCGAGAAATTTGTCTTGTAACTGATCACCAGGCACTTAAGACAGCATTCCAAAAGAAAGATGTACATAACTGTTTGGCCCGATGGCTCGACATTTTCGCAAAATATCATAGGCCCGGACGCAATAATCAGCCTGGCGATTACCTATCCCACTTGAGGGATCCACTGAGTCCAAAAAAAGCTTCGAGACATCGTCGGAGTTGCCGAGGTGCAAGTGCCGATCGATAACGAATACGAAGCTTATATTACCGGACTCATTAAATTCTTTGATGGGCTAGAAATGAGAAAGGTTGATCTGGAACACAGAATTGGGTACGCAGGAACCAAAAATTGCTTTTACATTGTAGAATGGAAAACTATTCCGACACGCAAAAGCTGGTCTTCGACTAGTGGCCCCTATGAAAGAAAGAATGTAGATCTTGAGGACTTTTCATGATGATTTAGGGCACTGGGATCTCGAAACAACCAAAACGTTCATTACGGAGAGATTCCGGTGGCTCAGTATCCATAAGGACGTCTATAATTTCGTGAAAAGCTGCGACAACTGTCAAAAATTCACTCCGATACAAAAGTATAAGACAACTCTAAGCTTTCCAGTTTCCGTCTCTTTGAAATTCTCAATTGACTTTGCCGGCCCATTCAAGGAAACCTCTTCCGGAAACAAATATCTCCTTATAGGGGTGGAACATCTTACTGGATGGCCAATAGCAGTTGCAGTTGAGGAGGCCAATGCTGAGGTGGTCCTGAGATTCATCGAAAAAGAAATAATTGAACCGTTTGGTCTTCCAAAAAGGATCATCTCGGATAACGCCCTTTGTTTTACTGCAACTTCACTGCTTCGTTTCTTGGAAGAGAAAGGGATTCAGCTGAAGACAGTTCTCGCATATGCTCCTATGTCAAACGGTAAAGCGGAGAGGATGGTTGGAACCATCAAACGAGCAATATCGAAAACTATGTCGGAGAATGAAATCCAGTGGGAAGATGCCTTACCAAAAGTGTTATACGGCTATCGTTGAAGAAGAGCAAGAAGTAGACGATCACCGTTTGAACTAATGTATGGAAGGGCTCCTAGAATGTTACAGAGAGACATGGAAACAAATACTATCGATGAAGAGAGTAGGAAGTCGAACTACTGGCCACCGAAGGCTGGAGATCACACCGCGCGCTAACACAGACAAGAAAAAAGGATGAAGAGCCTCCAGTCCAAACTTTTTCAGTCGGCTCTAAAGTACTTGTAGCACACGGAAAAGCAATGCAACAGGCTGTGAAGTGGCCGGCCTTCCAAACAAAGTACTCGAACCCTTGCATCGTCACGGAGGAAAGACACCCGCATTATAAGCTTGTTCAAGCTCAGGGAAGAGATCAAGGAGGGCCATCCATGCACGTCGTCTGTCCCTTACCATCAGAGGCCTGAAGAATTCCTTCTCACACAGGACTATGCGCAACCACGGGGCATACTCATCTTTAACTATAGAATGATTCCTATGGGAGGAAAAAGGGCCTGGGAATGGATCATCTCGATTACGCGTGACTACTACGAACTCCACGTAATCATCCATTTCTACATTAATATATGCCTATGTTTTCGTACGTTGAACGGACCATTGCTACCTCAAGAAGATTTCCGACTATTAATCAGAGTTCTATTCTCATTCCAAAACGGAAGGTTCACGGAAGCAGGTCCAGAGTTTGTGGAAGTCATATATCATTACTCTATAGGAAGGTATGGAATGGTAGCTATCGGAGACTTGTCGCAAACATATCTGAACATTATCCGTCCATTTACGTATTTCTCAAGAACAACCAAGATGTGCGAAGAGGTTACAGCTTGCCCCCTGATATGGAATATCGACTGGTCCCGTATCCTCTATGGGAACCTTACGTTGCTCCGCTCAGAAACACAACCTCAGCGAAGACCAGATCCTCCCGAGCCGTGATGATGATACGAGCAGGACCATCAAGTGATCGGCGGATCATCGAAGAGGGCAAGGCGTCGGGAGCAGCGAGGAAGATCACCAAGAAGATCACCTCAAACACCGCCTAGTCTCCCAGGGGGAAACTATGCATACTTAATTATTGGACGGCTAGCAATTAGACGTTGGCTTCGCGAAATGACAGAAGACCCTCGAGAAGCAGAAGTAATTTCCTTTTTTGCCATTATTATTTGCACGTGCTTCCAGAACGTTCACGGAGCGCACCTTACTCGTGAGGACTCAGTTCTTATGTTGCGAGTTTTTTTCTCCTTCAGATACCCGTTTCTGGACCCGTTGCCAGAAAAGTTTGCATACTACGTTTACTACCTCACATTTGGAAGGTTTGGAGAAGTGAAACGGGAGGAGCTCATTAGAGAACACTATGAAACCATACGCCGAATCTACGAAACTCTTGACCAAGGAGATGAGCCGGTCATCGCTTGGAACACACTCTCTCATCATATTAGAAATGAACTACTACCACATCCTTTGAGTGAACCCTATACTCTCCCTGATGAATGGATAGAACTCCCACAAGAACAAAAAGAGCCTTGAGGACGAGACGGGACGTTCGACCTAAGTGCGGGGGGGTGTTAGGCGCGTGCAGATTTTTTTTGTCGCCGTCATCTACAGGACCTTAGTTTACTGTACTACCTCTCCTTGTCCAAATTTGCTTGTAGTTCCGGTCCTTCCTCGTCCTCCCTGAGCCTTGCTTATCATTACCGCGGTCATCTCCAAGTTTACTTCCATTTTATCTAGATATTTTTAAACTGTATCTACCCCTCTGAATTGACCCCGAATCAAGTTCTTTTATCCTTTTTGCTTACCTCCTCCTCCAAATTCGCTTTTTTGAGAAAAAAACGCGCAAATGCACTACTACAAAATCCCTTACAGATTTATTTTACCTATTCCTAATCTAAAGACCCTGCCCCTTCCATACTTGCTTGTAGCCCTCTCAACTCTCTTCCATAAACATTCCTTTTTGTTCGTTCAACAATACCGCAGTAGCACTTTTGTCGCTTGCAACACCTCCTTCTCGGGGTAGCTGGTTCTGAGTATCTCTTCTCCCAACAATTTACCCCTATCAATACCCTTCCCGAGAGGCCATATTTTACGAAATGGTCTTATTATGCACACCAATGCATTAGGGTCCCGCCATCTAGCGGGACCGCAAACTTGGCTCCGTACGCGCCCGTTCGACACCCACGGGTGCCCGTATGCCTCGGTACCCTTCCATGCAAACTCTGCACTTTTCTTACCAAACTTTTTTCAATAATAAACATCAGAATTTGCCTTCCATGAATGCTCTTTGAACCAATTTCATTTTTTTTTGCATCATCGTTCCCATCTCTTGCTGCACAATGCCCAATTTCACACATCGCTAGATGCAATCAAAGAAGAAATCGACGGGCAGTAGAGAGAAAAGAGTCCAAAGCCGGGTAAATGTTGCAAAATTCTTGGAGCATCTCGCTACCGGAGATTCAACCATATAAAATCGCGGCATTGTCATTGATATCTAGATGATATCTTGGAAGAATCCTGTCTTGGTAGAGGAACCCACCGGCATTTGGAACCTCAAAGAGGCTGCAGTGGATGTAATTTACGGTAAAAGAGATAAGATCTTCTCGTAAGCATCAATTCATCACAGAAGATGTTGGAGATGCAGCACAGCGCACGATGCAAGCAAAAAATATCACCGCCGTAGTTTCTGTCTCTACTAGTGGCCAAAAAGCGCCAAATCTCTTTTTTGTAGAGAACAAACGCTTTTGTGCGCAGTGGTTTGGACCAATTCAGAGCTTACAATAAGAGCAAATCGCCAGTGGTATATAAGAGCGCTTTTGTACCAAGGAATGGTTACCATCCGCCAAATCGTTAGTATAAAGCAGCAAGAACAGCTCTATAGATGTGGAACTGCAGAAGGGTTGCGTGAAGCATATCGCGAAGTACACGAAATCCATAGTTCGCGAGAAGTCCCTTCTGCCTATTTTAGATGGGCACGCGTCTCGAAATGTAGTTATATGGCTGGAGGAACGAGCGGGAACGAAAGTAGAAGCAGCAAAAGCTAGAAGACATGATGGGAAATAATCGCCGTCACCAAATGAAAGAGCTGCTCATTTCTGTTTTCCTCGTTCTAACATTTGTAAAACGCGGAAATTCACAGCAGCAAAGCGCGTGAAGAGGAAGGCCTGGTCGGCATGCATGGCGGCCAAAGCCATGCATGGTTCTCTTTCGATAAAATATGCACTGGAATAAGCGACAGAAGCGAACGAAGGAGCTTCTTGTAGTAATATGGGTTCGTAAGTGTTGTATTTCACTTCACAAACCTTACAGCTTTACAATAATTGTAGATTTAAACCACTTCTAACCTTAAAACCAGGGCTATTCGACACTTTGCTGTCATTACACATTTCCTTACAGTTCTGAACACAGCGTTTGACCCCATCGGTACACTTGGAATAGTTACGGGCGAGTTGCACACTGTGATATTATATCATTGCTTTACCAATCAAAAGTTGCATTGCTATCCCGTGCCACCTGGACCAATATACTTCTTACATTTTTTCAGAGTATTTCACCAGTGCCAATTGCAATTCTGAAAGTGCTACTTACGATACCAGGGCAGTTTACGGGAAACCCTTTGAATTCGCTACTGTTAGACCGCATTTTCTCTAAGTATGTATCTATCTTCAGTTCTGTATAATCCCTGGTTTGGAGCGGCCGTCTTAACCCAGCCAGCTTAAATCAAAGTTTCAACAACAGTTCTACACAGATCTGATCGTTTGCGCTTAGCACCCTAAAGTAGGGCCACGCACCAGGGGGTCGGTTCTCGGGAGCGAGGCTTTCTCGGGAGACCAGTATAACTAGGCTATATAGTTAGTAGGTAACGTCCTAGAGTGACTATAGGCAGTGCTCTAGAGAAGTAGGAGTATTCCCTACAGTCCTCCAGGATTTCTGGTATTGGACAGGAAGATGAAAGGAAAAGGGGAAATAAAGAGTAAAGTTGAGGAGAGATAGTGGGAAAAGGGGTGAAAACGGTTAAAAGTAGGTAGCAACGACTAATCCGGCCGTGCTAGTGGGGCTTAGCTGGAGTGATCCGTGCAGCGCTAGGCTTGCCGATCACCAACTAGGATTCTTAGTCGCAAGGCTTGAGACTATTATGGCCTCTTGGTCTCGGAACTGATAAGTTTTTTCTGTTCCTGTCTTTTTTCTTTTCTGCTTTACTATTGGAGCCATGAAGTCCCTCGACCCGGCCCATAAGTAGTGTAGGCTGATGCAACCTAGTGTGGCACCTGTAAAGCTAGAAATTACCGTAGCTACAAAGTAAGGGAAGCAAGTGCCATTGGCCCTACACGTGGCCCTACACGTGGCCATCACACGTGGCACGGCGCTTGCAGCTGGGACAGGACTTCTTATCCTTACTGTAGATACAATAGTGCGTGCGCGATAGAAATGAAAGTCCAGGTTCCCACTCCTGCGGCGAGGAAAAGCACTGCGCAAACTAAACCAGTTTGATTTTTTTGGAGGAACTGGGTTAGTAATGCGCCGAATGGGCTTCAAAGATAATCATTGGTCAGAATTCAGAAAAATGTATTTTGAATTATTGCCTTCCCGCGCTAAATCGAAAGATTTTACTTCTTACGTCTGATAGCTGACAATTTTTGTCTTGGGCTTGCTCCGCTACTCGGTGTGAAGATCCCAATATAGACTTTTTTTTGTTGCAAATACAATAAAATGCGGTGTAAAGTTAGGCCACCGTAAAAATTAAATCTAGTGGCTACTGTAGCACGTTTTACTCAATTAATATCATAAAACTATCTGGGCACTTCTGCTGAGCTGTAGCATATGCTGCGCTCTCATGAAAAACTGTGTGTTTACTGCTCTGGTACCATCATGAACCCATTTTGCATAAAAGGGGGGACAGATTCATTTCTTTCTTCTTCAATCCAATGTTCTTAATAGTACAAGTAAGTTACAAATTGTAAGAGTTAGAATTCTTACTGAGACCAATGGAGGACAAGGAACCATCCCTCTGAATCAGTCTCACCTCAACTAAGTACATCGTCACAGCCTCCTTCCCCGCTTCGCGCTCCAATAAAAACTGCTACAGCGACGCCTGCCGTGAGAAAGATCAGATGGTAGAATTGGGTGTGATTTAGTCAAATGGATAATAGTGTTCTTTTGAAGATCGAGAGATTCTACCGTTAGTATTCTCTATGAACATAAAGTATATGTAAGGAGCTGGTGAGCCAATCCGGGTAAATACAAGCTGTCCTGACACTAGAACTTACAGCGTGCAATGAACAGCTGTTCACTGTGTGGTTCACACTTTCCCATCTTGAAGAAGTTACGCTCAGTTACTTCTTGAACGCCTGGCAGGCCAGGGGGTTTTCGTAGCGACGTTAGAGGTAGTGGATTTGTGGATGGAAATGGCGAGACGCTGCAGAAAGACTGTGGGACAGGATTTTATTGAGGCGTCTCTTGCAGAACAGGGACTTGGTTAATGTATCGGAAGGATTATCCCATCCACCGATCCTGTTCAGTTCGTCCAATATTTTGCGAAGGAATATTTGGGGAAAAAATTTGACTTATGTCTTACCAGCGAAGTATGTGGGATCACTTAAAGCAGAGAATTCACCATACACACTAATTGTATTCATGTAAGCTGACATATATATGCGGTGAGAAAGACTGTACTGTGAGAGTGAGATTATGTCAGAGCTTGAGGTAAGACTGTCTTCTCAGGAAACTACCTCTCCTGCTTGGGGTCTATGGCAGATGCGTTTTTGCATGAGTTAGAAACAGCGTATAAAAGAGATGCGTGCAGAGGAATCTGATAACATGAGAATATAACCGACTCAATAAGCGGCGACGGGTGTCTGATGTGATTTGAATAATTCAGGAAAGAAATGTAGTCGAATTATGGCCGGGTAAAGGCG
This sequence comes from Kappaphycus alvarezii, assembly GCA_002205965.3. NCBI lineage: Eukaryota > Rhodophyta > Florideophyceae > Gigartinales > Solieriaceae > Kappaphycus > Kappaphycus alvarezii. The sequence goes on from NADL03000147.1 coordinate 29,629, forward strand.
GGGATAAGGAGAGAGAAACTTACGCGTTTTGGGGATTTGTTGCAGATGAAGCACCGATGAATACAGCAGCATCACATAGAAATCCTGGTCACATTGTGCTGTTAGCCCATAAAATTTTTGCAGCAAAGTGTTTGACTATGCAAAAATCAGACGACGGCGGCAGTGATTTTAGTTGTGAAATGTGAGCGTACAGGTGTACAATTTTTACCGCAAGGTTTCTATATTGCGTAAATTCTAGCAAACGTTAAATTTTCAACATCAGAATGGTAAGGTTTGAACCGAACGGATGAATTGTAATTGCTGTCAACGAATTCCTGTGTCTGAAAGGCTTGAGTGTCTCCAGCGTAAGTGATGAGGAGATCACACTGTGGTATATAGTAAACAGCTTCATAGGAATAGGCACATCTAATGGAAGGTATACGAGACATGATTGAATTGTCTTGTCTGAAATCAAAATGACGACCGGTGTCATCTTTGCCGTAGATGGTAACCTTGAAAGACTAGATGTGGTCTTTTGGCTCACACATTTTTTCGAGGAATACTAGCGGAGATTGAATTTAACAAGAGATCAGACTGTAAATGGGCTCTTTTGAAGTCCTCTCTTGGAAATAAGCCGGGAAAGTATCTGGGAAACAAAGATAGGCGTGCATAATGCTCCTAGAAAACGATAGAGGTTGCGGCAACATTGCCTCTTCTTACATGCCGAGCTTTCCTTGTAAAACGTATTTGGCAAATAAGGAGGGCTTTAATTTTCCAAGCTCATGTGATTCTGTCCATTTCCACTTATAAGTGATTACATATTTATCCTTTTGGGTTAATGATATATTCATAGAATCAATGGCATTGAGATATGTAAAGCTTTGAATTTATGGTTCCTTGGTTTCATCCCTATGCGAATGGCTATGATTACATTCTGCCAAGATAGAAGTGCATTGGCGGATATGAAATACTTGAACAACTGAATTGAGCTGGATGGATGGTGGCAGTTCTGGTCTTTGACAGGGTATCGGAGTCTGGGTTGCATGTTGACGTGATTTGGGAGGGTTTAAAAAGGATATCGCTCTAGAATTTTAACTGGCTTAGGTTCCTTACTGTGATGCGGGCCTTTCAAATGAGCTAGCTTACAGGACAAGCTGATGTCACCTGACCGTGGGAAAGCGCGCCGACTCTACCAGCTCCGCATGACGGAACCACAACTTCAAGAGACTAGACCAACTGAAGAACATCAAGAAAAAGAACATATTATTTTGGGTAAAACGCCCACGCGTAGAGAAAGATAGAGATATACTTCGATCTAGCTGGATTTTTCAGTGATATTGGACTGAAATGGAAACGTCTGATTGGGGCGCGGTGTGAGACTAAATGTAGCGATAGGCAGTTTTAAATCGGAAATGACGAGTTGTTGATTAGTTTGACGACAATTTTTCCAAATAAATCTGTGAAATTTATACTGTCAACTATGGGGCAGTTGAGATCGTTTGGAAAATCACTCGAGTAGAACAAAGGCATATTTCGTGAAGCTGAAATGCGTGATTCACCAAAACATTGCTTGTCGTTGGGGATTTGGTATCCACCGTAAAGGGCTTGGTCGAGCTGTCAAGCACCTGGGAATAAAAAAAAATAAATTTAAGTATGAAAAATGGCGGAGCTAGGGTTAAAACCTCATTTCTGTTGATTAGATTGCAATGAGGAGCGATGGCAGGTTGGTCGGCTAAATGTGGGCGAATAAGGCCCATGGATCTGGAGAGATAATTGTGTGATAATTGTGAATGCGGTCCTGTTTATTGGGACGTGGTCTGAAGTTGTATTGTTTTTTTGTGAGTGGTGCAGATTCCACTGATCGGAGCCTTAACATATTTTGCAAGTTTGGACGACTAAAAGGCGTCCCTTAGGCCGAATATGAGAGCGGTGGGTAGGTGCTAGGCTGTTGGAGTGGCGACGCTGATACTTTCAGAGAACAATTTAACAGTTTTAGAAATCATTTTACGGTGATGATAGCCTCTAATCGAAAGTAGTAGTCATCTCAAAAGTCTCTAGGGCCGCTTTTGTGACTTGAAAATTCATCCTCCATTTGGACAGGAATGGAAATGTCTAAAACTAAACGTAAGCCCTCTTCTGATTGCCTAACGCCGTCTTCATCATCGATATCGTCTTGTTCTACACAAGAATCCACATTATCAATGGTTTTATCCAGAGATATTTCATCCATGTCGAATTTATTGCCTTGCTCATCAACGTCATCAAATGCCAGCACATCGCCACATTCCTGATATATTTCGCTCTCCCGCTGTAGAATAACAGGCAATGGCTGAGGATAATCATTATACAAATCAATAGTATCGTTAGACACGTCCCCCTGGCCCGACCATTCCCATCTGTAGTAGGCCTAAATTTTGCATCGGTGTCAAGGGCTTCATCATTGTGTACATTGGTTCACTTTCTTGGATCATCACAATGTAAATCGAGAAGAAATTCAGCAAATCTTACAGAAATCTCCTTACCATGTTGTCTGGACGACCACTTGGACCCCTTTCACCTCCCCCCGCCTTTCGTAACCGACGTATTTTCCTTTCTAATCTCTGGCGTACTCGAAGCTACTGTGGTTGACGCTCTTCTGCAGCCATTTGCTGCTGTAAAATTCTGCGTTTCTCTCTGGGTATCCGCTGGATATGTAACCTCTATGAACTAGATTGATGCCCAGACTCACATACAACACTCTTCTGCCGTATTTCCTATATGTTTTTCTCTTTTTTATCTCCTCCTTTCTCCCTACTTAAAGTAGCCGTTCTTCCAGACTTGCGCACGATTTCGACTTCGGTATCCTAGTTTCAACCTCCGTCCCCACGATCATCACACCTTCCTGTGTCCCAGTGATCATCAGTGTCACCACACTAGTTACGTCCCTTTCCGGCCTCAATGTTCTTGTCTTCGATAAAGCCATTATTTCCACTATTACCGTCACATTCTTGACCTGTTTCAGCTATATCACTTTCATTCCCCGCTATCGCTATTTATAAGTAAAGTTTGTTCCTGCATGCCCTTGACTTTCATGTTGCATCCAGCTCCCTACTTCTACGAAGTTTTGCAGCTAATCTAGCTCGTTCTTCCTCCAAAAATCTTTTCTGGTCCTCTTATACATATTTTTTTAGTGCTGCTATTCTCCCGTTTCAGGGCGTTCATGAGTAGATCTACCTCAATGGAAATCTTTGTTGAACTGAAATATTTTTCCAAAGGTATTTTTCAAACCCTTTTTTTGTTTTCAACAATCTCCTGTTGTTAGGCTACTAGAAAATCTAATATCTTCTTCTTAACAGATGCATCATGGCAAGAGACCGAATACGACGAAATAACGAACCCAGTAATAGGCCCACCCTCGATTTCTTCGGTTGAAAACTCATTTTCAAGTTGTCATTTGGCACGGAAAAGTATTTGCTTGGCTCTGCGAGCTGCCCGGTGATCAATCTCAGAACTTCCAGAAAACTTGTCAGGATGCACTACAATTGATAAGCGACGGGGCATTCGCATGATATATGCACGTGTGGGAAGGTTCAGTTCCTTGGCTTTGGCGGATGAATCCATGCTGAACACGTCAATGAGGGGTGTTATTTTTGTTTCAACAATTACAAAATTGCGCAGGTGTTCGCTATATTTCAGCGGTAGCTGTCGCATGGCTTCATAAAAGTTATAAAAGATTCAAAGGAGATGCGTCAGAAGTGGGGGGTTTTCGCTGATAAGCTCACAGATCTGAGCTTGGGGAATGGTGAAACTGGTCAAACAGTTGAGATGAGATAATCGGCTTGTAATTTGCGTCATTTTTGGCATTGTAAAGAGAAGAGAGCCAATATATTGCGGTTAAAATGTTTGCTGGGTTTCAACAGCGAAAATATCTATAACAGTACTTCACATTGTCGACATTTGATGCAATGTGTATTCACTGGTAGAAAATGTCGTTTTTCCTAAGTATACTCGACAGCCGATGCCGGAAGTTATATTGAATACGTACTGTGGAATCACATTGTGGCTTTCTATGAAGTATGTATTTACTGGGGGAATAGTAGTACACAAAAAAACATTCCGCGAAAACACGTCGTGACTGTTTGCAATTCACCCAACAGACAAACAAGTAATCTGTAAGCCGCAACGTGAATTAGCATATTCCAATGTGACACTATTTTATTCGACAATTGTCAAAAAGTTCACATTGTAGACTCCACAAAAAGAATTGTGTGATCCATAATTTCTCAATAAACTTTTTATTTATATAAGTCAGAACCCTAACCAAATTGTTAAACCTTTGAAAAGGAAAATTTTAGATGTTTATTAAACAATAAAAACGACTGTTTGCATTTTCCTTTTCAAGTAGTGCAAAGATGATAGAATAAACCCCTCTAATTTCGGACTAGATATAGCTGTTCACATTAAAAATTATCAGAACCCAGCTAGCATTAGTTTAAATTTACATAAAATCTTCGGAGTTACATAAAATAAAGGTCAAAAGATCAAGTCAGCTGGAAGTTGAGGATAACTAATTATTTTCGTAACCATTTCTTGACAATAACTGCGCAGTCAATTCGTACATGAAATACCATTCGACGGCCAAATAATGAAAAAATCTGGTTACCTATTATCAAATTTTATGAATTCAAGATCTGATATGATCATTTTGGAAAACTCAAGGAGGAAATATGCATTATCAAATATCTCTATTGTATATAAAACTTTAAAATACCTTTTGAGGAGGCCGAGGATGCCAATTTTAAGTGATTATCCTATAATGAAACACTTAATTTACACTTTATCCATACTAAATAATTCTTCCATTTCGAAGAATACAAATTCAGAGGGTTGATCAATTCATTAATCTTCTGATTTAATGTATTAAATTTTAATAAATATTTCTACGACAGACACTTAGATCTCTTGTAGGCCTGTATAAATACCACTGCAGCATATGATATCTGCAAGAATTCCTATCGGGGGATGATTGTTAAGGATTCGGCATTTTGAACTATAAGCTGGCATTTATACGTGGAACTTCAATTTTCACATTTTTATTCCAAAAAAAAATAATGCATCTAGATAGATAATAATTTTTAAAAAGAAATAAATTGGTATATAGAGCAATGAAGATGAGGACAGCGTCAAACAAGGAACACACTGGGGGCTTTTGAACTACTGATATATAATTAGATTATTTAAAGTGATCCCAAGTCCTCTATTTTCTTAAAGAGAGATTTCGTAACTTATTGGAATTTAAGCGACCAAAGATAATATTAGACCACAAATGAACTGTTCTCAGACATTTAAGTTTCAAGTAACATTCTTTACTATAAAGGATAATTCCATTCTCTTTACTTTCAATCTTATTCATCTCATAATGATGTGATCTCTGGGTAGATGAAATTTAATTATTACTTAAAGGATGTCTGATAAGAATAGAGCATGGAAATTGACGTAAAGTCGACCTTTTTGCGAACAAAATGTTTTTTGTGAAGTAAGGAGAAAGTCCCAAATATTTGTGAAGATTAAGAATTCGACGCATCTTTTTTGCATTATTTTTTTGTATCATGCGCGGGTATTCATCGGCTTCCAAGGGGATGTTTCCCCGGAAAAGTTAAGGGATTTCATGGATTATTGTGGGCGCACAGTAAGCGAAACCGATTAGCAGGCTTCTCTTTGACCGTTTACTTTACCCGTTTCTCTGAATATCGAGGGAATTACTTTCTGAATAAAGCAAGGAGGATACGGGGTTGCATATACTGCTTTTGGAGTTGTGCTGTTGTAACGAAAGCTACATTGTATGCAAAAACAAGGCAATGCTCAAGGAGATATTTTTTATTCCTACTATTGAGACAAGACGTCGTGTTTTCATCTGACAGTCTCTAAATTCTAGTTGTGGCGTCCTATTATCACTTCACCGTCTGTGACGTGCGTCAGGAATAAAACGCGGCAACTATAGTTTTAAAAGCTCCCATCAGTTCCCTCCCATCCATAGAACAGCACATTATGGACCATGTACGGTCCCTCAAGCCTTTTCTACACGTGGGGGATTGATGTGGAGATTGGAGACTAAAGTGAAGGTGTGACCGTAATATCAGACTCCTCCATTCGGAATGAGGAGGGGTTTGAGAATAATTGGCATTAATTGGAAGATATAGACACGATTGAGGAGTCTATCGATGATTGTGAGCAGGTAGAGGGTATTTGCAGTAATTGCATTGGAGGTGTGGACATTTTGCAGGAATATTCTGTTTATGACTTCTAGGATAGAGATTTCCAAGAATAGATCTAGATTTTTATCCTAAGAGTATATGCTATTCGTCCTTCTCGTCAAACGGATTCCCTTAAATGAACTTCATAGTATTTAGTATGTTTTTTTGAGACTTTAGGGTTTGCCGAAAATTCTATATAAGTTAAGGAAAGTGCTTTCTGTAGGAGAATTCAAGCAAGTAAGTAGACAGCCTCAAATGCAAACCCAAACAGTTAAAAAGCTGAAAGTAAACTTATGACCTATAAATTGTTATATTAATGCCAGTCACTGAGCATAGGTTGTCGACCCTGCTCCTTCTAGACTCTTTTCTGGCCCCTCGACCTCTGTTGTTATCCACTTCTTCGTTTTCCCAGAGATGTAATACTGTAGCACTCTTGTCCTTTAGAATACTTCCATGTTGGGATAGTTCGTTCCGAGAACCTCATCCTCGCCAATTTATTCCTGTCGGAGTTCTTGCTTACTTACCAGGGAAAGGCATGCACGTTTTTTTTTACGGGAACTCTCGGAGACTTACATCGGGCCGCTTTCGCAGTTGACAAAAAACCTTTGAAACCTGTCACTAGTCGCTCGATGGAAAGAGATTCGAAGATTCAAGTTATTCTTTTGCAGCGACACTCCCTAATATGTGTGGATCATCGGAAGAAGAGATACTCAGAACCAAATACTCAAAGAAGGATGTGTTACAAGCGACAAAAGTCCTACCGTGGTATGGTTGAGCGAACAAGAAGGGGTGAATAAGGGCGATGGTTGAGGGGTATACAAACAAGTATAGAAGGGATGTGGTCTGCCACTGATGCTCTGTGACCAAATAAAAAAATGGTCCTTGGGTCTGAAGTTGGCTTTCAACTTCATACTACTCGGGACTTGACTTTAAGTTGTCTGTCAACTTGCTTTATATCCACATGAGAGAGCAGTCTACTCGGCTTATATAGACTTTTGGCTACCCCTAGAGTCTCAAAAAAACATACCAATAACCATATAATACATTCAAGGGAATCGTGTATACCAGAGAGACTATTAGAAGATATTTCTTCAGGGTAAATATCTAGGTGCCATACCCATACCCGCCACCCATCGACCAGGGGTGGGAATTGATGTGGCCATTGTATAAAACTTTTAGAGCAACTCTTAGCATAACCCAGAACATGGACGTGCACTGACTTCTATTAATGACAGCGTGTCTTAAAATAAAAAATCAATCCATGAATTTGCCACACTCATCCAAATTAACATATCTTGCAAATTCAGATACTGTAAATTTCTCTTGCAAATTTCGATACTGTCGAAAGCTATCATAACTTAATATGATATACTGTATTTGAACATGCTGATCTTAAGACATATTCAGATTAGCTCATCGAGCCACAGTAAATTGCAGAACTTTACTCACCGCTGGCGACCGGACATCGTCTCTCCTGGGAGGCACGATTTTCAGAAGAAGACTACGTTGAAGTTCAGCCCGTAGTGTTTTCCATCGTATTCAGTGTAGTATCACTAGTGTGGCCACCCTTTATTTTAGTTATTTTCGTGGAGGTTGGTCTGGGCTTATTTTTTCGATGTTTCAGGCCTTTTTGCATGGTTAACCACAGAGCAACACTTGGACCCTCACTTCGCACGTACCGGCAATGACAATAGACAACATGTAACCCTGCCAACTAAGTTTACATCCTTGCCCACTTTTACAGTACATTAATACTGTCAGCTGCACTAGCAACTAACACTATTTACTGCAAACTATGGATGCAGTCGATGTTTATCTCGACTCGGCCGACCAATTCCTAGCTAACACCTGTGCTCGACCAAAAAGAAAGCTCACCGACATCATCTCGCGCATCATACCGCGCCGTGTGTGCGGAGATTAACTGCTAACCTCCAAATATAACCATGTTTGGCCCTTTTGCTGCATCTTGGTCAAACTGCCCAAGTTCAGAGTAGAGTAAACTAGTGTAGTACTAATATTTGGCCAAGTTACTCACTTCGGAACGCCTTTGGAAAGGAGAGTTGTTCCCGGAGCTTGATTCTTTGGTAGTAAACTCCAGCTTTGTAGCTTCATCTAAGGCCGCTAGCCTCCACCGCTATCTCTCCATAGTTGCATCCTCTCCCCTTCCTATTCTATAGACCAAGTAACTTACACCTACTCTGGCCCCTTTAGTCTTCTCTCTGCTGTGTTTCATTTCGGGCCAAGCATCACCGTTTAACCATCCTAGATTTACTTTGAGGTGCGTGCGCTCCTCGCATGTAAAGTAGTCCTGGGTCAAACCCACACTACTACATTCAGCGTTGGCCCTTCTTTATTAAAATCAACCATCCTACTCTATCCTATCTGGTTATATCGAACTACACCTTTCTTAATACCCAAGCTTTAATACCCAAGCTTTATTGTACAAGCAACGAAGAAAGAATCAGCAGAGCGGGTCTCACGACAGATACTGTATCCGAAATTGGTCCTCCTCTAGATTTTTCGTGTGCATATTTAGAGCACGTCACTCCCCATTAGCGGTGACCTACAGTGCGGCTTGGTTGCTCACTGACTTCCCCTTTATATACTGGTGGAGTCAAATGGCATCAGCGAGTTCTGCAAAATTTCAAGTGTATAAATGTTGACTCAGTATCAGCCTTCTCATCTGCCACAGAAAATGGACCCTCCGTATTTTGTATCCCAAAATCGCAGAAATTCAAGCCCCCAAAACCCGACTGACCATTAAACATCCCCCGTGTTCGGATGCAATGCCACGTACTCCGAATTCAACACTACAAATGCGAGGCTTCATCAACATTTCGCCGTTCTCGGCCCCCGCCCCATGCAACATGTCGTCGAGTGCGCGCGCAGCCACTTCCATGTATCTAGTTTACTTCCCCCGCAGATCGAAATGCCGCGATCACTGCGTTCTCTCCGCAACAATCTCTTCGATATCCTTGCCTACAGCACTACTGCCTCTCGCCCTCGGAACACATTGAACGGAGCGGGAATGACGCGCAAAGATGGCGTTGTTTTCGAAATGCACTGTAAAGTGGTGCAGCATGGTTTTCGTCATGGTCTCCAGTCCACGGTGTAGCTTATCGCCGTCGCATCCTTCGACGAGGGTCCTCAATTGCAGGCGATTGAGCCTGTTCCTTAAAGCTGCAGAGGTACAGTTCTGCAGGGTATCTCCGGTGGACTTTTTCTGGCTCTTTTCTCTTTTGTCACACTTTTGCTCCCCATTCCTTTCAGTAAACAAGAATGAAAGGCCTTCTACAAACCCTTAGTATTTACCGGAACCCTCTCGCACGTCACAAATCGGTGATAAGCAGCCTCCTATCTTATTAAACCCGTAATCCATCTATTGGCAGGCGTCAGATGGGAGCGCGTGCGAGGCTATTGCGAGCAGGGGATAGTCAAAGACTTTCCTGTACAGGATCTACAATACACTTAACCTCGCTGTTAATGCAGTGGATGTATACGCAATAGTTGTGGGATGACAGGCTTTTTCTCTAGAACAACCCATACTTCCCCATTATCATTTGCCATTAGGAAAATTGAGTAAATCACCCCCGTGTTTCCACTCGTCGAGTTTCAACCCCTGGCCCTTGATTCCTTTGGGCTCCCCAACGCGCACCACAATTCCATTCCTTCAGGAATACATCCCGCGTATAGGGGAGTAGTTCAAAACAACAGCACAGTTCCAGGAGTAATCCGCAGGCGTCTTTATCAGCGCGTGGGTTGAGCACTGTGGTCATCTATTGGAACGGCGAATTTTTCTGAGTCCCACCGCATGTGACCAAGGTGGAACGTCTGGATTTTAGCCATACTTGGAACATGCTGTAAACTTTTATCAAAGTGTTACGTCACTGGGATGCCCCAAACACTGCATATTTGATTTTTTTTTGAAATTTACCTTTCAAAAAAATGCATGTGTGAATATGATTATCCTTGTGTAAAACTACAAACTTTTTTGCATTGAAGGTTTCATCATGGAGCAGAAATGAAAATGCTTGTTTTGTTTACTCTGCCGTTTTCTCTCCGTTTTCCGGCCAATCAGAACTTGCCTCTCCTTCCCCCGGATTCCGGCAGCCCTCGCGTCATCTTATAGGGGCGGCCGGTCCGGGGTTTCTACTCATGAACGTGCAAGTACAGTGTACACTACTACTGTGCACTGTACGAGCCCACTTCCCGCTGGTACTACTGTACAGTGTACAGTAGTACTGTGTACTGTACGAGCACACCGGGCCAATCAACTAACGACTCTGACTGTCGCGCGACACCAAAAATCGTGCGACACGGCCCCCCACTGATCGTGGGCCACGGGCGCCACAAGATAATAACGGACTTCCAGCTCAGCTTCCCTCTCACCTAGGCGCCCCCCTCAACACCACCCTCATGCCCGACTCGCACACCACGACCTCCATCCCACCGATCTCAGCCCCTACTCAGCTTGTCACCCTAACCAACCTTTCAACTTCCGTCGGGCGACCGACTGAGGTGCCGACAAACGGCCAGTATACGCCTGACGTGCAACCAATCTCCGGGCGAACGACCGAAGTGCTGACAAACAGCCGGTATACGACCGAAGTGCTGACAAACAGCCGGTATACGCCCAGAGAATGGTTGCATGTCAGGCGTATACTGACCGTTTGTCGGCACCTCAGTCGGTCGCCCGACGGAAGTTGAAAGGTTGGTTAGGGTGACAAGCTGAGTAGGGGCTGAGATCGGTGGGATGGAGGTCGTGGTGTGCGAGTCGGGCATGAGGGTGGTGTTGAGGGGGGCGCCTAGGTGAGAGGGAAGCTGAGCTGGAAGTCCGTTATTATCTTGTGGCGCCCGTGGCCCACGATCAGTGGGGGGCCGTGTCGCACGATTTTTGGTGTCGCGCGACAGTCAGAGTCGTTAGTTGATTGGCCCGGTGTGCTCGTACAGTACACAGTACTACTGTACACTGTACAGTAGTACCAGCGGGAAGTGGGCTCGTACAGTGCACAGTAGTAGTGTACACTGTACTTGCACGTTCATGGGTAGAAACCCCGGACCGGCCGCCCCTATAAGATGACGCGAGGGCTGCCGGAATCCGGGGGAAGGAGAGGCAAGTTCTGCTTGGCCGCAAAACGGACAAGAATCATGACTAACGAACTTGGTGTTCCACAGCGGCCACGTGCAGTGTTCAGTACAATATCATACAAGGAATTACGAGTTTGCTCATGTTGAACAAAACTCCCCCCCAGGACATGCCCACTTCGGATGGTAGTGGCAAAACTCCGCCAATACAGTAGAATTGAACCGTTGTAACGGTTAGGCGACGAGAGCGCACAGAAATCGTGCCAAGGGTGTCAAATGCGAACAGGATGAAATAATGGAAAGGAGGGCCAGCATCCTCATGCAGGAACTGCGTCACGCCCTCCGCTGGAACGGACGACCTTTACTATTTCACAGATTTTCCACTACAGCACACGCCATCTAGACCAAATCTCTGTGCCATCTTCTACGCACTCACTGTAACGAGTAAGGCAGTAGTCCTGGATCTCGATCCTGAAAATTTTACAGAAATATGCAACATTACTGTAGTCAAGCACGGGGGTCCTCTCGGCGCTTCGGGTTCTAAACGTCCACTACAAGTTGTAACTTGGCCACTCAAAATAAGTGCTCATGGATTGTGCCCTTACCTTCAAAAATTTGACTGGAACCCCTCCAGCATTGTTACCATATACTGTAAACCGCAGCGAATTTTTCATTCGCGTCAAGGATAAAACCGCTGCTCTCCATCCATGGGTACATCTTGGGCTTCCCGTTTCAACGTAGATGTACCTAGCGGTGACTTGAAATGGTGAATGACAGCTGAAGCACACTGCGGAATTTCATCAACTCTTATCCTCTTAGTCGGCACTTGGGTTTCGCCTTCTGACGTTCCATCGGCTTGGCAATCAATTGCCTCTAATTTTCTCTTTCCGTTCCCTTCCGTGCAGATACGTTCGTAAGGACAAGGAAGGTGGTTGTTAGGAGTCGGCATGTCTGATTCCGGGCGGTCTATACCTTTTGCGTTCTCAGAAACAAAGGTGACCACGACTGGTTCAGGTTCCACACTCATAGCACTGCACAGATTGGCAGTGTTGCAATCTCCAAATGGAGAGCACTCCCTGGGAAGCTGGTTTGAACCGGCCTTCTTGTCCTCGTCTTTGGGATAGAGGTTGCGATTCGTCGTCGAACCTTCTCCAACATTTGTTGCAACATTCGCCATTTTTCTATCTTCCAAGAGGTCTCTTGAATTCACCATGGCTTGACTGGCACCCACCATTTCCTTGACACGTTCTGGATCTGTACTCGGTACAGCAAACTTGTCATTCACCTCTATTGCAGAGCTACCCCCGTGCTTACCATCATATGGACTCTCCTCCATTGCCTTCGAGTCTGGACGAGTACGCCCCTCTACTTTCACTGGGGGCGGACCTGATTTCTGTGAGATGAACTCTCCACTTGCCTTGACATCCAAGACTGAGTCTCCGTCTTTGGCTTCTATGTTTCTGTTACAGCGCAGGTTGATATCACTTTTCATTCTTCCCAAATAACTTTCAGCTTCCTGAGGCATTATCCCTCCGGTAATGGTGTTACTCGGACGATGACCATGTGGCAAAGCAACGGTTCCGCGGTTCAATTCTACCTTGCTGCACTCACCTAAACGCATGTCTCTGGGAGGAAATTCGTCGAAGCGGCATTCCTGAGAACAGCCAGAAGCGATTTCACTTAATCTTCTCGTCAGTTTCTCGGCTGGCTTATCGTACGGCTGAAGTAGGTCGGCATCAAGTACTCCCTGCGTCACCGCTTCAAGAGGTGGGGCAGTGCGCTCATCGGGCACACGAACCCTGTTTTCAAACGTGAGTTTTGTGTATCCCCCGTAATCCCTGCTCGTGCCATTCTTCAAAGAGACATCTCCGCCTGCAGGGCAGCTCTGAGCAAGCCTTGAATTCTGAGGAGCAATTGCTTGGGGGTTTCGGAGAGCACTCATGTCATATCTTACTGTAAGAGGCGCAATCTCTTCAGATCGAATCATTGACAGAGTGGATCGATGCGCATTCTGCAGATGGTCAGGATCCTGATCACGTCTGGCACGAGACGCTCCCGAGTTTTTCGTTCGGGAATTATCTTCAAACCCCCTCTCCAGCATACTATCCGCTTGCGAAAGAATGACGCTCTCGATTTCATGGCAGGTCACTGCTTTTGCTGCTTCTTTGTCCTCCGCGCAAGCAGTATTCGGAGTCGTCTCCTCATCAGTCATAGTGTTTGTTTCATTCTCTCTCTCACACATGGAATCAATGCTATCATCATCCACCACAATAATCTCCGGCAGATCATCGGAGCGATTCTCGCTCAGCTTCGCTGCATATTCATTTCTTCTCATTATTTCACGCTGATCATTTGCTTTCCTATATTCTCTGTCGTCCTCATCACTTTCAAAATTCTCGTCTGCGATCATCGCAAGAGGGGTAGGTGGGTCCTCTGCCTCCGCAGACCCCTCCGACCATTCTTCTTCTCCAAGTTCAATGTTATCTGGAACGTAGTCATCATCAAGGGGCTTCATTTTCTGGTTTTTCATTTGTTTTCGCCTTTGCCTACGAAAGCGAGAAAATGTTCGCCGTTCTGACTGCGGTGTACTAGGCTCAGCCTCACTGTGGTTGTGCTGACTATCAGTGTCTGCAACTTCGACCAATGGTTGAGGAGCAATTGGAGAAGATCTCATAGAATCATGTCTACCTACGATTCGCTGTCGTGGAGATTCCCTAGCAGTTGCTCGCGGTGAGCGTTCAGTCGGTCTTCCCGCTACTTGTTCGGACGCACAACCAGAAGGCACGGGACTGAAGGCTCGCATGATCTCATGGGGCGCATGATTTGAAACGAGTTCAAGAATCTTCTTGCGTGAGGTGATAAGCGGCACTCGAAAATTAACTGTCTCTGGCCTGGCCTGGTTTGGGCGTTGAACTTCGTTTTCCCGAGAAGTAATCATCCGGTCTGGGGCTAAACCAGCTTGTTTCGTATTTCCAATTAGCATCGGTGTGTGATCGGGTTCCACAGATTGGCCCCGATCTTGATGCCCAAGATTGTTCTTCAACTGCGGCGTAGTTCCACGACGTTTCTCAAAACCTTGACAGATGGTCGCAGTGCTTTTGTTGAGCCCATTTTCGTCTATAAGCATATCCTTTTGTATCCTCTCATCTAGTCTCAACCCTTCATGTCCGTAACCTCTTTCCTGTTTCGTTGTTCTACAACTCGCATTGAATCGAGCAGTTCTCCGCGCCTCTGGGTGATAGCCAGTGTGCAACGCTGCTGCATTGAAATCCTTCGGACGTTCTCCCGAAAGCACTCCGACCGCAGGTTGACAAGTCGCTACCGATGATCTATAGCTTTCAGTTGGGTTCGACACCGTCAGCTGGGACGCCATGTTTCGACGAGGAGATTGGGATTGAAATTCCTCACTTGCCTCTCTTTCCAACGAGAGACCACGTGTCTGGGGAGCGTTGTTGTCCATTTGCTGTAGCTCTCTTTGACCTCCGTTGGGTTGGGCCAGCAGAGTACCAAAGCCTCTGGTCCGCTTTTGGTTTATCAAATACTCTCCCGTTGGACAGAGCGAATCTGCATTCTGATGAGTGTCAAGTGCTGATTTCAATACCATTGCTTGCACCTCATGCTTGTGCACTGGGCGCACTACCGCATTTGAGCAGTAATCCCCGTTTTGTCCAATGTTCCCATTTCCCGCGCAGGATCGGAGTTGGTTCTCTGCACGAAATGCCGCCACTGACGATTCAGCATTTGCTGCGGCGGACAGAGGTGGTTTCGCCAATTCTTTCTCCACGGACCTTCCCTGCATCGCATGCCGCTGCATGTCATCGCACTTCTCCTTGAATTTTCCAATTTCAAATCTTGCGGGCACCATGTGCACCATGCCCTGTACCCCCGGTAAATTAAGTGGCTGGGAAACATGCGGGGACCGTGTCCCGCTGCCTTCCACCCGACCGTTCCCTGGTTGGCACAGGGCCAGAGACCCGTTGACAACATTCGAACTACCAATAAGAGGACTCGCAGCTGGCCCATACCGAGGCACTATATGCTGCGGGACATCCTCTGGACCGGGTCTGGACGGCGCGGCTTCCCCACGCCCCAGATGGATCAAACCGGTAGGACAGGCCATCACTGGCGTTTGCACCATTGGTGGGCCTTGCGATGGGGTGGCGACGGGTTGGGATGGGGTCAACTGAGCGTAGTTTTGCTGCATCTGCACAAGCTGGGTGCGCGCTTGCGGCTGGAATGACGGATTCACACCAGCGGTATTGTGCACTGTGGGACTGGGATTCAATTGTCCTTCCATTGCAACATGTTGAGAAAGCACAGGTCGCAGTTGGTTGTGGATAATAATGTGTCTGAGTTGGGAACGGTGTTTAGGGATTACAATGGGCCTTGTCAAGTCACGGGGTACACGAGATTGCGTAAGACTATGTTGTGGTGAGTATTGGTATTGGGTTTGGATCCGTGAATGGAAGCCGATGACGGAAACGGGGATCATATGAGGGTGGCGTGTGGCAGAAATTTGACCAGAATGAGAGTGTTGGTACAGGGTAAGACGCATCTTTGTATGCTGGTTACCACATTTGGAACAAAGAGTGCTGAAACCATCAGGACCCGTACGCCAACGGGACGACGATGTAGTAAGACAAGAAAAGCAGTGACGAGTTGAATTGTCCGAAGAGGTGACGGGGAAAGGTTGGCCAGAAGAGGATAGCATTGCGATGAAGAGGGGTAAGTATCGTCGCGGAGAAGGGATACTCGGCAAAGGCGATCAGTGGATTGCCAAATGATCTGTTACTTTTTGTAAACGTCAGAACGGATTGGGTCTGATCGGTTGGGGATACGAGGGGCTGGGTGTTTTTGGAACTGGACATAGGGGACGGCGGTTGCGGTTGGGCAGTGTGGCCGAGTACTTTTTGGCAAAGGTTTTCGAGTAGAAAGACGAGTAGAAAGAGGATTGTAGATCTCTGACCGGGGATGGTTCTCGACTCGAAAATTGTAGGGTACTGTACACTTATTCTTGAAATGCAAGTTATGCGGGATTCGCGCCTAATTTTTTCAAATTGATGCAAATGATTTGCTTGGGATACCCCCCGATACTGTTTTGTATTCGGTGTACTCCGACAGGTAGTACAGTACTGTAACTGTACAGTACTGTGCGTTATTATCCAGAAAAAAACAAAACTTCAAATTTTTTGTAGCGAAGTACTGTACATTTACTGTACTGTACCAAATATCTCGGTACATTTTCCCTCTTCTGTACGAAAGGTACTGTACGGAACTTGCCACGTACGGCGCAAATTCTTGGGTAATTTATTATTTGGAAAGAAATGTCATTTCTTGAAGCCACGTATGATACGCACAGCGCAGCTCCGCGGTACTGTACTTTACAGTACTCTGCAGTACTCTAATGGCTACTTTTTTGTACTGTACTCTACTGTACAGTGCTGTACACTGAAGTCTAGTTCAATCTATGTCTGTACTGTCCGGTACCTGGGCTGGTGCGCCTATTCGGCTACCAGTACGAAAGATCTAACCTGATGTTCCACGCCGGCTGTACTGCACAATACCGTACTGTACAGTACAGTAAGGTAATTTGTACGCACACGACAGTGTACTGTACAGAAATCGCCGTCGCCGTCGCCAGTATCATATGCACACAAGCGTCAAGTATTTTATGTTTCGGTTTCCCGCGAAAGATACGGATCCGAACGTACAGTACTGTAATACAGTAAGTAGAAATTGTACTTTATAAAACTGTACTGCACTGTAATACCGTTCGAGCTGTACATACATAGTGCAGTGCTGTAATGTCAGAGTTCAATAGGTACATGTTACATACACGTGTAATGTCCTCTGGGTGCAGCAACACGTGTACTTTGTGGTCAGTAGACCACCCAATGTGCAGATAGTGCCATTCCGTAGTCTATTTGAGGAGCCTCTCACCAGATAACCAGATCCGGTGGGGTATCAGCGAATGCTGCAACTGCTACCCTGGTTCATGCTTTACAACATAAACGTCAAGTTGGTATATAATATCAACGCCACCATCTCCACTAGAAAAGCCATCAAAAGGATGCAATCAAAGTGCGGGAGTCTTCGTAATCTGTAGACATGCTTCCATCCCTTAAGGCTGAAGATAGCCGATTTCTGCGAGCGGTTGTTTCGCTATGAGCAGCTGCGACAATTCGCAGGCTCACAGGATTTTTACTTCTCCTTGTCACGTTCAAACAGGAGCGGAATTCTCGCTACTTCTGAGAGAGGGTTTCACTCAGAAATTGGAGTACTCTTAGCGATAATTTGCCGATTTAAGAGGAGACAACTCCAATGCCGCTTGTTTGCTGGCTGGCCTCCCTTCCACCTTCTGATAGATTGGAGTGCCATCTACAGCTTTCGACGCATTGTGCGGTTTCGCAATTGGCTTGACAATGAGACGATATCTACGCTCCGTGTCAACAGAGAAAGTGAACGACCAAACATGAAATCGAATGCACAAGCTCTGTCGTAAAGAGAGCAGTTACACGCGACAAGAGTGCGTAAAGGCAGAGAAAGGTGGGTGATGAAGGATTGGATATGGGGAAAAGGAAATAGGATAAAGGTAGATAACAATGGACTTGGGAGTAAATCGATAGGAATTCCTCAGTTCTCAGTTCACCTTCAACCAAACTTAGGAAAAGAAAACTTCTCTCTCCTGTCCTTCCTACCTCCCCCTGGAGGCGCTGATTTATTCCCTTATATAGTGAAAAGGTAACTACACGCAAATCAAATAATAACTAAATAATGTATATAATTGTAACGACCAAACCTACTGATTAAGTACTTGCTTTTCCCGGCTCGTTTTGATACGTTTGTACGGCCATTTAGTGCGCGACGGACTTGCGCGACTTACACATTTGAAGCAACGGCTGCATCGGTGATCTTTTGTGCACACGTCCACTTGAACACTGCTTCCATCCTTGGATTTATCGGAATAAACCAATGCACCAGCCAGATATTCCTCTGGTGACTCCGGAGCATCGGTTGTAGAATTAAAATCCTCGTCACTGCTTGCCTCTTCTGCTTCCAGATCGATAAAGCGCATGTAAGCTGGCGGCACACGGCGAGATTTTTTGATGAGTGCTATAGGGGTATGAAAGGGGGAGGGGCGATGGAGCTTATAATAGGGGATGATTTTGGGCATGACGGGTAGAATAGGTCGCGATAAGGTGGAAGATGAGGGATGAGAGGGTGATGGAAGGGGAGTAATGAGGTGTCGATGCGATTCCGTTATGCAAATGACGGTTTAAATGCGCAAACGAGACTAGCTTATACGACATCTTGAGCTTCCTGAACATCCGGCGGTGAATCCAATTGACAACTAGGCGTTGTAAGTGGTATCAAGATGATTTGAAAAGATCCCGTGCGGATAGGGAGCGTGACGGCGGAAATAGAGGCAACGCATAACACCTTGTAAGCATGTAATCAGCGAAAATGTAGACAAATGCACGCATTTGTCAAGGCATTGTGCCAAAAAAAAAGAGAAAAATCTAAAACTGTAAGCAACAGCATGGCGAAAATGGTAAAAAAAAACACACATAGAAATTAAACCCAATGATAAGATGCGCAAAAACGCTGACGGCCCTATCAAGACTGTCGCGCGCGCGACACTCCGGTACAAATTTACTGGATACCAACCCACATATCTACCGCAGTAAATTAGCCCCCTATTGCGTTAGAGGAGACATCCTTGGAAGTCTAAATTCAGATACGAGATAGCTACCTGCTGACTGGGAGACCAAATCTCACCAGAGAAAAAGAGACATGGTTAGGTCGACGACTGGCTCGAGCAAGAAACATTAATTATTGAAAAATGTCTAAAATTATTGTGCTGCCGATAGAAGCTTATATCTCTCAAGATGAGTGAAAAGAAGGTACACGAAAACACAAGGGGCTATCAATATTATTTCGAAATGATAAAACAAAATTGCGTGGTGAGCGGGGGGGACTTCAGCGGCTATCAAGTAGGCAACTCTAGTGCAATGCGCGGTGCGCATTTTGTCCCGTCAGGGTATTGAATGTAGTCAGACTATGAGAAGAAGATCAAAACACACACCTATACTCAGGGTAATCGCTAACTTTTTTCTTTAAGAATTCTGCGTTGCAGTAGCAGAGCTCGCAATAGGCTACGAAGAGCTACGATAGTAGAGCGAGAGGAGTTTCCCGGACAGGTAGACGGTGGAATTTTCCTTCGGGTTGTATATCCGGATCGAGATCCGCGGAATGCAAAGACCTTGAAGAAAATCAATTCAAAAGAACCAAAGGCACCAAGGGTGTGGACTCGCGCAAACGGCGCTCAAGAAAAGAATCAACAGATCTTAACATCGGCTTGAGATATATGGTAGCTGAATCGAAAGATATCTTTGTATTTTTATTTGTATACGGTCACAAAAGTCCGGGTTAATATATATTTTCGACCCAAAATGAAAGGAAATATCATACAGGATAAATACGCGGAAGTAGAAGGGAAACACGGACAGATAAATCTGGCTATAGCTAAAGAAGTCCTTTAAAATTCTGAGACCTTAGACTCTAGGTAGGTACAAATGTTAGGTAGATTGGTTAGGGATATTTGCTACGGCGTGGTTAGTAAATTCAATGTTAGCAGAGTAACAAATATCAATGTTAGAGATTTTTTAAGTCTATGTCGGGCCAAATAAGCGACAGTAACCTGTAATAGTACCGCTTTCAAGTTGAGAGTCGAGTGGTACTGACCGTACGCCCTCAGTCCGGCTTGGTTCAGTATACAGTATCAAGACCAATGAAAAGCGGAAAGCGCAATAATTTCCTTTACTGTACGCTACAGTACATCTGGTATCAGTTCGCTGGTATGAACAACCTCGGATCAAAAAGATCATAAAATTCAGTCCTGCCGGTAGTAATTCACTTCGAGTGCTAATTGTACTAAATTAGTACAGCTTGTCGAGTAATTTGGAAGGATGAATGAGCTAAATAGCTGTCAGTACTCAGAGGAAAAAGTGGGAAAGTAGTCAGTAATATTCTGTGCATGTGGCCCAAAATTGTATAAAAGCTCTTTATAGAACTTTTGTTGTCAGAATGCTCGAGTGATATCATTGTTTGGCGCCAAGTGCACGTAGTTCCGCCTTTACAAGGAAATTTTTCTTCAGGAAAAGGACAAAATACTTCTTCATTCTTTTGTATTATAAAGATATGTAGCCATAATTTTCGACAACGTGCTTAGCGATCTATGGGATGCTACATCAAGTGAACTATGCGACCACTTGAAATCCAAGGTATGCAAAAAGTTCCTTCTCAGCGCGTTGAATTCTATGTTCTTCGATATTAAGCAGGAAGAGATATACGAGTTGTTCTCTCCATTCTGTGAATAGTTTCAGTTTGAATCCTTGATTTTACAGATACTTATCTCCGACGAGATCATGGTGAGATGCTTCAAGTCAGGCCTTTCAGAACACTTCAAGACCAAGAAATGCTTATTTGGGGAGATTATGACAATGCTATCAGTACAACTTCAAGACTTTACTAGGCGCAATTAGTCATGGTTATGGACAGAGTCCGACATTAAAGGAAGAGAGCTCTATAAACCGGGCATTCTAGACTGTAGGAGCTGGATACACCTATCCGCAGATGAATTTCTTCTACTGAAACCGCAAGGTGAATTCAATTTGAAAATGAACCCAAAAGGAGAAAGATGTGAGGCGATGAAGCAGGTATGAAGTTCCCGCGGGAGAAGTTTGTGTAGGCCCCAAGCTACTGTCCAAGAATAAATATTCATAATAAAATGGAAAAAAATGCGAATGAATGTTTTCGCTTGTATGGAGAAAGTATGCTAATAATTTGAGGAGAAAAATTGAAAGAGGGGGAATGAAAGGAGTCGGACCGCACAGATCTACAGATCCCATTATTGGGACGCGATTTCATTATTAACCACATCATGTTCGAATCTTGATGGTGTAGGCATCATCACAAAGCAGCGAGGATACATAAGTGTCAGACATCCCACACCCGCACGACACGCTAGGTAGGGCGTGAAATCATCTCACCAGCGCCTGGACTTCCGGCATCAGAGTTATCAAAGCCTGAACAATTCATCGCCATGTTCATCAGATTCCTCCCTACCCTCTCCTTTTCCTCGCGGAGCTCCATTGCAGCTTTTTCTCCAAACCATTCCTTGCCTCAATATCATCAACGACCGCAGAAGGCGGCAAGAACTTCAAACGATGTATTTGCCTTTGAGGAGATGGATCGTTTTGCGGTTCATCTCCGCGACACCGACATGGCTCGTATTGAGGTAGGAAAAGATTTCTTGAGACTTAAGCGTGAGAAGCTGGTGTTCGAGTTTGCTGAGCTGGACAAAGACAGAATTGAGAGGCGAATAAAGTTGGAGGCTTCTCATAAGTTGGAGTTGGAGAATTTTAAACTAATGATGGACGCTTTTGCACGTAAGTGAAAACTACTGGTTTTCTGCGCGTTGCGGATTCGGGGACTACTGCCATTTTGCAGTATGACGCCGAGATTTCGCTGACTTCCCCGCTCACGCGGGGCCCTTGCGGGGCTGCAGACAAGTCCGCTGCACCTCGCTGGGGCTCGGCGCTCGCGGACTTTGTCCTCTCTCCTCGGGGCAGTGTTTTCGCAAAAATGATTAACATTAAATACTCAGAATGCGTGTCTGCAAGATCTAGGTACTCCTGAATTGAAGTAGGTGAAAAATTGAAGTAAATGGAAGTCTATGGTGGGTAGGGAAATCCCCTTATGTTGTATAACAACATCGCCGCTCAGTAGAGTGAACCGACAGGGGACTCCATAAAATTCATATTTCTCTTGAAGTCAAATGTTGTAAAGTACGCCTTGATTTATTTAAAGAACCATTCCACTGTTACTCGATCACCTACCATTTCCTTCTTAACCGCAGATTGATGGGTTTGCAGATTACTTCCATCGTAAGGTACTTCAATGAAACATCTCCTATTGTATCCAGAGTCACTGTAGATACAATTCTGAGAGCCGCTTCCGTTCAGAACTGACGGAAAAAGTTCTTCCATATTACTTCGTACATAAATAGTCCAGTCATGTCGTCTACCCTCTACAGGACCGACTGCGTGCAAAATGAGCCCATCGGGAGCGGTGACTTATTGAAAATTCATCGCATGTTTTTTCTTGTGCCCATTATAGGCAACCAACTGCATCATGTGGCTCTCTCTAGGCTTCACTATTCAAATTACAGTACCATCTATAACACCTACACAGTTGGAGAGCCCTTTTGCTTTCGTATGTATTGCTCCTGCATAAAGCTTTGCCCGTCTGTTCATGAATTTTGTGCTCAGTCCAACTGTGAACAACGACTTGTATGCCGTTAAAAACCACTCAAGGCTTTCCCAAAGACTTCTGAAAGCTGGGATGCGTGCTTTCCAAATAAAAGCTCCAAATCGGGTCATATTGCGGGGCTAAAAAGCTGACGAAATATGACACAAGTAACCAAGATCCCATTAACAGCGTACCTGGTTGTGCATGT
Source organism: Kappaphycus alvarezii (assembly GCA_002205965.3). Lineage (NCBI taxonomy): Eukaryota > Rhodophyta > Florideophyceae > Gigartinales > Solieriaceae > Kappaphycus > Kappaphycus alvarezii. The sequence goes on from NADL03000147.1 coordinate 52,447, forward strand.
TGCTGTCTGCGATAGGGGCCAGGCAATTATTCTATTCAGAACCTCGACATTTTGCTTCTCAAATCGGAATAGTCGCAGGCAATCTGAGTTTCCAAAGGAATTGAAGTTGAACATGAAGCATGAAAGACTGATTCTTCGGCTGCGCAGTACGAACTTCATGTAATCGGCCCGGTTTAGCATGAATTTACGTGCTATCGAAAGGATAGCGCGTGAGGTGGTGGACGCAGAGTTTGTTCCTGTTTGGCGCTCTTTGGTAGTGTAGATGAGAGCTTGGCGCCAGTGAATACCTCTCATATTGCATGCTGCATTGGTGAAGTCCTTAGCCCTTCCCATTGTCATGCTTAGATTCAAGTTGTACGAGCTCACCGAGTCGTACAATAGTACATTGCGTTCTATACTGGGCTACTTTTACCCGATTGGAAAAATGCCCTTGCAGTGTAATACTCGTAACCTATTCAACCATAGTTTAGCGTAATAAAGAACGAATAAGATAGGAGAATTGAGTATCATTTCACTAATTTTTATGATGACGGAATATTATAGTGAAATGTATTCCTGAATTTCTTTAAGTGTAAACTCACAACTGTTTACAATTTCTGGTCCAAAGCCATTCAAAGTAAAATACATGGCTCTCATGTTCCTAATTTTGGGCCATGCGCATGTGGTGCAATGCGTGTGTCGATGAGTGTTATGGCCTAGGGCCGAAAAGACCTCAGACAATAGCGACAGCTACGACAGCACACAGAGCCACACCAGGCGTTCGGGATCCGCTTTCCCTTTGAGCAACTTGCGTTGCAGTAGCTCAGCCTTCCGCCTTGGTGGGAGCACGGTCGGCTTGTGTGGTAGAGGGTGAGGATCCTTGGTTGGCTAAAGGTTACTCCTTCTCCAGGTTGTAAGGGTGGACCAAGTCCAAGGTCTCGGGTTGATCTTCTAGATCAGTAGGCGAAGTTCGAAAGGCGGCAACGGTAAGGACTATTTCCGAAGAGAAGCCAAGCTGCGAACGAAAACAATTGGGGAAGAGATTTTAAGGCGTGGACCAAGTCCAAACAAGCCACTCTCCGACTGTGGGTATCGGGCTGCAAATTAAGGTGCAAAGACCAGCTCTTCCGATAGGATGGTATCTCCGTACTGGTGGGTGATTCCACTTGTATGTAGACGCTGAATCACGTAAGCGCCAAAGGCGGCACGAGGCACTCTCGGCCAAAAACAAAACAAAAAGGGTTCAACCCGCAGGTCGAAAAGACGTATGTTTCCTCAAGGAAAATACGTTGGGGCAAAGGGACACCCGAGTGGATAGAAGCTACAATGACCAAAGCCACCGTGAACGAGGTTACCTCGAATAGAAAGATACGGACTAAGTCCAAAGAAGTGCACAGGAGTGCTTGAAACAAGGTTTGCTTCGAAGAGGTGAAAGTTGGGAGTAGAATCCAGAGCCAACAACGGGGTGCCTCTTTAGTCTGTAGTCGCGGGCTCCGAGTAGCGACTATAAGTACCAGTTAGACGAAGAGTTAGTTCCTACACTTAACTATCTAAGATACACTGCAATAAACTACCAAAATTCCCATAAAGTCAGTGTCAAGCCTGCAGGAGGCGGTTGCTAAGTCCACGTGGGTGAGTAGTTAGTGTGACACTTGGCCCAATGATCGGGCTTGGCCCATAAAAGTATCAGGTCCAAAAAGGTGGTCCCATGGGTCCACTTACAGTAGCCATGCGGCTTACAGTCATGTTTCCTGACAGTAGTGTCATTGCTGTAAATAAATTACATCAAATTGGATTCCAAAATTTGATCAAATTATGATCACCAAAATTGGCTTTTGTAGTCGGCAGTGCAGTACGGAGTACCGTTGCACTACAGCGCAGTACTGCACACGGCTCTAAGGAGTCAAAATTGTGGCCGAATATTGTATGCCTTGTTGGAAATGCAACGTACTGTACAGTACTTACTACCACATCCGGCCAATCGGTTCAGTACATCATAGAATACTGTATACGGCAATGGGTCTCTTGTTGAAATACTGGGATTTACATCAAAGAACAGATAATTAGGCAATACTAAAGTCTTTGCAGAGGTTTAACTTGCACATCCTGTTGTATGTAGTATCTTTGTAATGCTGTATTTATTTCATAAAATATTCGATTTTTTCCTAGTGGACCCGGTCAGGACAGAAGAAATTAGATTAAAGAACAATAACTGAGACGTTACGAATAAATTCAATCGTACTGTAAATGTGTCATCGATGGAAGCAGGTTCTCTCTGTTCAATGTTTCTAGTACAACGACGAACTGCACAACCCATCTCATCCGCGAGCACAAGACATTCAAGACATTTATGCCAATATATTCCACAAACTTAAATAACGTCCAATTCAAAACGTCAACTAACTTCAAAGTATGCCCAAAGTTGACGAACCCCACGGCCTGGCAGCCTTCCCATTATTTTTTTATTCAATCCACCTGCTGCGCCCTACGTGACCCTTGCCTATCTTTCCTAGCACGTCTAGTTCATCGCACGCACTATACAATACACACCTGCAGCACTCCAAATGGACAACACCCTTAAGAACTAGGCTTCTCGCTCAAAATCCATGGTTGTGAGTTAACGTGCACATCCCAACACGCATTGGATGGGCGCCAATAATATCTACGAGAAGCTCAAATGAGGACACTGTCGAAGAGTGGCTTTCAGTTTTTAATCCAAGCCATTCTCTTGCAGCAAAATGTCCAGGAAATTCAGGAAAAACAGGGAGTGTGCACCACGCCACCCTTTCTGCGGGATATTATCGCTTTTAATCATCTTTATTTGCCCGGAAGAAACGACCGATGCAACACGGCAGAATATCAGGCATTATTTCAAGTCTCCAGGCTGGCGTACACATAAATCGCATCAACCACTCGTCTTCCCATAAATGACGGAAGAGGAGGTGTTACCTAACCGGAAGGTTAGGATTAGAGTAACTGTAAACAAGGTGTGGAGGAAGAGGACACTGTAGGCGAGAGTACTGTAAACTTCCAAATCAGCGTTGGTAGAGTACGTGAATGGAGAGCAAATTTTAACGACAATAGAAACTCTGCGAGATTGGGATTCACTTCAGATATTCCGTGATTTATGGTGACTATGAACAGTTTGAGGTTCTATTCAGGTTTTTGTAACAGAAAAAGTACATTAACAGGTACTTAGGAATGGTTTTGAAATTCAGCATCCGAACCGTTACTTGTACCCCGGTATATGCCGTTTTCAAAAAAAGGAACGTTCCAATCTACTGTTCAAATGTTGAAAAACAGTGTAATATAACAATAAAAGCACCAAAAAGAACGAGGTATGTGATATATAACTCCCTCCAATCACAGAGAGCTCTGAAACAAAGCGACATGAGAACCTCCAATTCAACTCATCTCACCCTTCTCACATCCACCCTTCCTACTTAGTTCACATTCTGGCTACGGAAGACCATCAAACAACATGAGAAGGGATCAAGATTGTCTTTGAAGATATGAATCGCAAATAAACTCCCATTTTCTTTCTGAATCCTTACTCAGCAAAACACAAGAAACGTTATCTCAAAACAAGTGTGGGGGTTAAAGACCAAACGTTAGGGTTCCTTCGAGAGAATAAATGAAACAAAATGTGGCCACATCGTTTGCAGTCTCTAAGTGCTGCTCCAGCCTCAAGGGGTTCTGAAATTAAGTTCGAGCATGGGAAAAAAGCGTTTAGAACACATTAGAAGTATAACCAAGATGTAAATTTCAATCAGTTCAAGGATCTTGTAGAGAAAATGGAAAGGGCCAGAAAAGAGCAAGAAGTTCCCGAAGTACTCAAATATTTTTGCACACTCACCAGAAGTAAAAGTCATTATCTGAAATCACCCAAGAAGTTTTCAAGAACTTGATTTTACTCGTGCCAAAAGTAGGACTTCCTTTTCCGTTTGTGGGACATCCGAATTTCAGAAGTTTTTCACATTCATTGAATCCAATCTTGCTGATTCCGGATAGGAAGGCGTTTGTCCAGAAGAACATTCCAAATTTTACAGAAAAATTGTGAAAGATGTTTTCATTGCTATGTTGTCATCCCTTGCTTCAGTTAGCATTTCATTTTACTTTTGAATGACCAGCGGAGGTAAGAAAATAATTGTCTTGATTGCTAATCGATTAGATGAACCGTTTGAACGACTTTTGAATTTGGTTCTAATTTAAGGTGGCAGCACTTGGCGGGAATCTTTACATGACCTTGTAATTAAGCAATTGGACTCCTTCAAAATTTAAGAGAGAATAATATCTTTTCTCAAGGATGGTGGATCAAACATGCACGCGTGCACAAATTTCATCTGAAGAACCGCGTCTTTCAAACAAGCGGACATTTTTTTGCACATGTTATCTCTGGAGGTTGTAACGACGCTTTATTGAAGAAGGTAACGGATTTTTTACCACTTTTCAATCTTAAAGCAGTACAGTAAGTTTTCAGAAGTGCATCAAATGGACTAAGGAGTCCACCAAGGGGAGAAAAGAATGGTTTCATGCACACAGAAAGCCTTGATGTATATCCAAGATAAATATTGAAGCTTGAGAAACCAATATTTTTGAGTGAACTGGTAATGTTGAGGATGATGTTGAAGTATAAAGAAGTCTTGATGATGCTTTTTGGTACTAAAAATTATCGAAATTTTTGGAAAGTGTTCTGATACAGCAAACATGGGAAAACAGTGCAATGCATTGTCCATAACATTGAAAACTGATTTCTCGTGCTTGAAAAGTCAACAGAAAACCTGAAATGTCTCTGAGACTGTGGCGCTCGTATTCGAGGTATAAATCAAGTTTCAGAGGAACTGAAAAACAATTGAATCAGTTAAGACAGATGGATTTAACGATCAACAATACATGCTGAAAGAAAAGATGCCTGCTGCTGTCACAGAATTGTTTCGTGATGTTTTGAATCCACATTTTGAAGTAAGGAGCTTATCTAAGTTTTTTGACCATCTCTAGTCGGCTGTAGTCTTTGACCATGAGTTCAAATATTTCAAATCAAGCTTATTAAAACTTCATCATGGTAAAGCTGGAGAAGAAAAAATTATCTTGCGTAATTACAATGAAAATTCCATCATTCCATTGCTGCTTAGCACGAAGTCTCAAGAAAAGGAAGCTAACCCTGAACACGTGAGTGCCACCTCCACATCGGAATCCCAAGAACCTGATAAAGTAGAAGAATGTTTTGAAGCTATTGATGCTGAATAGGAACAGCAGTGTGCAAAAAATGCTATGAAATCAGAGCTACGTGCATACCGGAATCAGATGTTTTCTAAGGATATAGACAAATAGCAGTGATTATGGGAAAATGGGAGCCTATTTCCGATAGCTTCTAAGTACTTTTTGTTCATACTTGGCATTCCTGCTACTGAGGTCGAAAAATGAACTAATTTGCAGTCTTACATGGAGGATTTGTAGTCATCTGCGGATTCAGTTATTCACTGATAATATAGTTAACATCGTTAATATCACCAAAAAATTCACTTATGGTGAGGAGAAGTTTGCTCGGCGTGCTCCATTTAACAATTTAGACAAATTTAGTTACTATCCGCATAAATTAGAGAAGGATAATCCAGAAGAACCCGTATGTGAAGAGTGAAAAGTGTGGCTAGTCGCCAACTAAATCCTTATTGCATAGTTTCTCGTACTTCCAATTAGTTATTTGTAAATGAGTGACGTCAAACCCCTAATATTTTCCCAATGAACCGTGGCTACGAAATATATTTCCCACTGCCAGGATGGTAAATATATATCTCATGAGTAAAACCAAGACGAGTCCTTAGAGAAAAACTAGACTCTGAACTACAGTCCCTTTTTTCTATGAACTATAGTGTATTTATAACGATGCACAAACAGGATTCGATCGGACGAGTTTTCCGGTTGCAGACTTCATTTTTTACATTAGAAAAAGGGATTTTTCGGATCAAGTACATGTGCATCCCTTAAAGGTAACTAACTTATACTCGTATCTAGTACATGCCAATGCTTGACTAGCTAGGAGCTGCATGATCTGATACAGTACCTTTTTTTGAACTTTTTGGGGACCGAGCTGTGAAGAAATGTCACTTCTCTCCCACCATTTTTCGTACCGGTATAAATCAACGCCTGCGTTGCATCATGTGATCGTGAGCAACGATGTCCATGATTTCGAGCGCTCCACTGCTCTTGGTGGATGTTTATCATCCTATTACATCTTAATTTTAATAGTTTATCAGGCAGTTTACAATCTATATGACAGATGAGTAAATTGTTGTTTGTTTTGAACCATTGCATTTTTCAATTTTACTAGATACATACAATTTCAATGTAATTGGACTCTAAATTTGTAATTTAATTAAGTATCATGCACTGGATTTCATTTCAGTTCAATTTTTCCTCCATATACTGTGGTAACGCTGTAATATTTGATGTATTTGGCTGCAATTTTTTTCATGTACAAGATTCTTTATTTTTCAAATGATATCCACAATCCTGGTTCGGTTGCTACGGCTTTCTCAGAAGACAGTAAAAGTAAAGAAGTTGGAGAATGTAAATACTGAAAGTACAGAATAAGTATTGCTAATTAAGTTTTGCCGGAACCAAACGTAACAGTCATCGACTGAAGGAAATTTTCTAATTTCAATATCTTGTCTTTGGTTTTTTTGGAATTGTGTTTTTTGAAATTATTATACGAATAATTCTTCAATTTTCAAAAAATGCACAAGGTAAAAGTGATACGGTCCACTTATTATGGGTCATATTTACGTGTTTTTGCAGCTGACTGGAGTAACATGTAAAGTAGTTTGCTGTCACTAGCTCATTAGCTCACCCAGCGCGCATTTAGTGTGACTGTATACTGCATTTAAGGTTCCCGACAACATATACCCAGGGCCGGCGGGGTATCATCAAACGGTAAAACTGCCACTTTGCTCAGTAGTCTGCAACGTAAACATTAAGTTGTAACAGTGCAGTATTCGGAAATGGTGGGCTTATAAACTGGGTTATTTTGGATGAAGCAGAATGAATAGACAGCTATTAGAATAATATAAGGCGCCAAAATGAGCTTCTATCTCGTCTTCACCAATTTATGAAGGATTAGGAGTGTATGGCACATCTCCAAGTGACAATGTTTGGGATTTGAAAGGCCTGAATGGAAATAAATCTTCTGAAAGCTGCCTAAAGACAATGGAGGAGGCCTTGATTCCAAGAGCAGGTAATTACATAACAATTATTTGAACCTGACAAAAAGACAATGGTCTCATTCATTTCGAAAAAATTCATTCAATTGATTGAAGGGCAAGGAATTCGCTTTACGAAATAGAATGCGCTTTTTCCACATTAAAATTTATTCCAACAACTTTGGGGCGTTTTTCAAATAAAACATTATGAAAAAATCTTCTATTACTTTCCTGCCCTTGGACCTGAATTATTATGTTTCTAATAGTCGAACAGATGTTTCTCTCGCATTACGATCCAGATGCTCCAATGCAAAATTGTGAATTTAGGGTAATCGCTAAGCAGGAGGCCGAGAACATGCTCAGTTTTGCTTTGGCTATAGAAGTTTTGAAAAAAATTCATTGAGGTCCGTTATTCTATAAAAATCGATACACCAAGGAATTTTTTTAATATAAAACATTCGACTATTTTATATATCTTTGCACCGTTGACATCATTGGAGTAACTTTTGAAGTTCTTCAAAAAATCCTGTGTTTTTGGAAAATAGTACACTGTCGTATATTTCCAAGTACCATTGCACAACTAGAGAACTGTAATCAGACCATCCATGTTATGGTTTCATTTAATCTCTGAGATCTACAAATTTGGTTTAATATTCGTTACACACGAACACATTGCAAAAAAATCAACCTTTTAGGTATTCGAAATCTTAAAGGAAGCACGTTCTGAACTTTTGCTGCGTGCACAATCTCTTCCTCTCTATTTTTAAAACTTTCTTTCTTCTTAGTTACTAGGGACTTAATCTTGGAGGGTAGATCATGCTAATTCTCGGTAGAAATATTAGTGGGCCCATCACTCCTTGAGATATTTGGGAGTCCATCAATTGAGTAGTCCCCAGTCTTCATAAAATACACATCGATAAATTCTAAAGAGCGCACAATTAAGTCACAGAGCTAATATATGTAGCAATCCGTTTGTAATATATGGCAAGAGGGACAAAGTTTTGAGTTTTGTTGATATTGAAAAAAAATGATCATCTATTTGCTGTGCTACATGAAGCAGTCGCGGATCGGTCGACGGTAAATAAGGTCGTACTTGACCCACAGTATTCCTTAGGGGGCTTTATTGGGCCTATCCATGAGTTAAGATGTGTTAGACGTGAAAGCACCTGCATTTTCCTTTGAATTCCAACAGTATGGTAGTTATTGCTGATAATATGTAATATGCTTCTTTAGTTTGTTAATAATGAAACTGAGACTTAGGTTCAATACAGTACTTTAAGATAATTCTTGACTATTTGATAGATAATAATTGCATCAGTAAATGATTTAATGTAGCTCTAAGATCATTTAGAGATACTTTAGGGCTCTACAGGATGTTACAGTTTGCAAATGAAAAAATTTGTTAACTATATTTGGTAATTTATGTTAACTTTATCATCTCAAAGAATGGAAATTTATTTCCATTTTTTCTTGCGAGTGGTAAACGAGAGTATATCTTGTGTTATAGAATGTTACTCTTCACATTCTCCACATACATATCCGATTAGAACGGCTTCGAATAGGAATTCATCTTCATTATTTAAACGTCCGTGTTCAGAAAGCGGCATAGGATTTGAATGATAAGAAATACTACGACTTAATGATCTAAAACCAGTAAAGCATGCTTGGATTGTCACAGCGTATATTTTTGCGCATACAGTTCATGGTTTACTCCGAATCAAAGGTCAGTACTCTTCGCCTAACCATATTGAAATAAATGTTTTTCAAATATAATCTCTGTAATCTAACTTAAAGTTTAAAGGTATAAGAAATCAAATATAGGATCATCACAGGGCCCAGAATAGTCTATATATTTTTTTAATTGGTACACGTTTATAAATTTCTTATATTCGGAGAAGTGATCGATATACATACGTTGTTTTCGTTCAGAAAAAAATACTTACAGTATAAATTCGTTGTATATATATCCCAATAATCCTTCGAAATCGGAACAGGCACAAAGTGGTTTGAGTAATTTTCATAGCGGATTTCAGGTCCCCAAAGTTATTTAGACATCTAAATTTAGGAACTTATGCATCTTGGTGTAGTGCAATGGCATGCAGGGGAGACTTGCTGGCGAGTATCCCCAATTTCGGCACTTTAATTCGACAACTTTTACTGGCATTAACTTTCATTGACACCTACTGTCAGCTACTGACCTTGTAAGGACATTTAGGGTTGCCCAATTCGGGTCAACTGGTCCGCCTCTAATGGGTCTGATATTTTATAGGGTCCTGCCCTCCTATTGGGCCAAGTGTCAAGATCTTTATTCACTAACGTGGAGATAACTACTGCTCGTAGGGCCTGACACTAACGAATTTCATTGCAGTTTCTTTTTAGTGCAGATTATAGTTGTAGACTAACTACTATTTATACCTACTCCTCGGGCTAAGACCCTTACTGAAGAAAGCTAACCTCGTTGTCGGCTCTGTACTTGTTTCCAACTTTCGCTGCGTCAACTAACCCTCGTCTTCAGCAGCGATGGCTATTGCAGCTCTATCCACCCCAAGGATCCCCCTTTTTCCATTCTCTATTTTTGGCTTCGCCACGTCTACCCAGACCAGTCAAAGTAGAAGTATCCGTCTTCAGCGCCCCGGTAACCGGCGTGTACACAGATGTAGGTTACTTTGCCATAGTGACATCGGTTCAATACTCGCTCCTAAGGAGAAACTTTAGTCAGATAAGCTCAACCACCCTCGTGACGAGGAGTGCTGAGCACCTTACCTCAGTGAGAAGTCACGATTCTCTCGTTCCAAGGACTCACTCCTCTTTTCCTAAGGGCACCTTCGTTCCCAAGGAACACGGTCCGGCCTTACAACTTGGAAGGCCATTAACCGTCTCAATCACTGGAAGGAACACCCCTGCTCTACCACACCCCCGAACCGCCCTAACTGGTCGCTTTCTGAGCCACTACCGAGCAATCGGATTAAAGAGGAAGAGGTAACTCGAACGCCCTGTGAGTCTTTGTGCGTGTCTTCTCGTGTGTCGTTGCCCAAGTGATTTCAGTTCAACGGCTTCACCACACACTCGCCGCCCACTGCACTACACTCTGCCGATTTTCATATTCCTTAAAAATTATTAAGGGTATTTGCTGATGTAAAAATGCAGCAATTGAAACAGAAAGCCAAGTGAAATACTGCCGCACAGTTCTATATTATGCAAAATAGGTCTTATCTTCGCCTGTGTTACCTTGGAACTACAGTTGTGATTCAATATCTCTTAGTGAGTAGTTTAATCTTGACTGACAAAATATATCCCAAAGAAGATAATCTTATATACCATTATTTTACTTCCTATGAATATCGTCCAGGTATCATTTTCATAATCATATCGTCTAGTACTTCGGTTTTCCTCACTTTTTACGAAGCACTCAGGTGCCCATATAGCGAGCATTGGATACAAGGAATGAGAAGTCAGACGCATTCTATCGTCTAGCTGAAAACATTTGAGATCGAGTCTTCACCGCCTAGTTGTAACGTATTCTCTTTGAAATGTGTGTTTGACCTGAAAAAGAATAGTTATGGAGTATTTATCCGGTATAGGGCGCAAATAGTAGCGCAAGATGTATAATAAATCCGTTGTACAGCCTTTTTTGAGTTCTAAACTCCCGTAGTTTATTAGAAAACGTTACTATTGCTAATGGGATGGCTGTGGCAATTGATTGTGTCGCAGAACACGTGGATATAAAGATTTCATTTATTTCATCACTCCTGGATGTTAAAAATTTCATGACTACTCCGGAGCTTCCTGACGGGTTAGGGGAGGAATTCGATTCTTATTATTGAGATGGGAACGTACGTCGGTTATTGAAGGCACTCTATGGCTTAAAGCAGGGAGAATGTGCGTAGTAGAAAACATTAAACTCATAATTATTGTCTCTTTTCGGTTTTAGGCAGTATGTATATGACTCCAGCCTTTATTTCCAAAATATGGGAGCCATCGGTTACAGTTACTCATCTACGTTGATGACTTGTTGACTGACGCCAAATGCATAGAGCAATTTCATGAAATGAGGGCAAATTTTGGTAATAGATTTTAGGCGAGAGATCTAGGCTTTATGATGCTGTTCCAGGGATAAGGATACACAATGCACGTGCCAGCGCCAAAGCATTTTGTTGAGTCAGAAAATTTCTGTTGCATTCCTGCTTGAGACGTCCATTATGAAAATTGGTAGAAGTTCATCGACGCCCATGAGATCTGGAGTTCCATCTCTGTTAGCGCATGGTTGCTAAAACAGCGCCACAGACCAATTCGACATACCGTATGGTGAAATATTCAGCTCATTCATGCATCTCTCTATAAAAACTCGGTATGACATACGGTATGCAGTCTCACCTTTCGGATGCTATATGCAAAATTATAATCAAGAGCATTGGGTTGCAGCCAGGAACATTCTGAGGTATTTGAAGACCATAAGAGAACTTTGATTGAGGTACGATGAAGAATTGTATGTATATGTTTATACTGATTCCTAATGGGTTGAAGATGTGCAAGTACGTAAGTCCACCGGGGGATACTGTTTCCTGATTATAGAGATGGCTTTTTCCTGGAAGTCTTGGCTGTAAATGGTAGTAACAGAATCACAACTCGAATTTTAGAACATCACTCATGCTTCAGCAATTAAGGAAGCCATATCGATTCGTGGTTCGTGTAATGAATTACTGATCGCTGATTGGGGTGCAGGAATGCCATATTTTGCTGAAAATCAGGGTTCCGTAGAACTGTCAAAGGATAATATTGTTTCTTCGCGGATGCAGCAGATTGGCTTAGAGTTCAATCCCACCAAACAATACTTTAAGAAACTTCTTGTGAGTATTGACTATTTTAATACTTCACTAATGGCGGCGGGTATGCTTACCAAGCTATTGGACAGGATCAAGCTGAACAATATCTTTAAAAATTCCAGGTTGCAGCATGAAATAACAGCGAAACATTGAACAACGAAGGGTACATGTTGAATAGCGTGAAGATAAACCTGGCTTCGTTATTCTATGTGGCATACTTATCATACCTTGAACTTTGAACTCCAGTGAGTAGACAAGATCAAAGAGGTCACGATAGAATTGCTGATAGCGAGAAACACTGAGTAATATGTGGTCCAGGTCGATGTTGAATGTTTGTGTGGGAAATATGTCTCCCTTTCGACTAAAGACACATAGCGGGTGAGAAACTCCAAGATAGTTTGAATTTTAAAGTGTCTATGTCTGTATAGTAGTTTGGATTGAGTGAAACTACCTGCCCCGATTGATAAGGAGGAGTAAGAGAGATATTTCCCATTCCGACTCTAAAGAGCCTTGAAACTCTTTTCCTTCAATACCATGTCATCGATTCTCTGCCAACAAAACTAAATAATTATAGTGATCCATCGGACATTATGCACGTCCCGGCTGTATTTTCTTACTAACAGTAATTTTTCTGTCGGTTGATCGTTACGAAGTAACATGTGCCTTAACACAAAATGTTTTCTAACTATAGCTCAAATGCTATAAGAATTTAATTTGTACGTAGTGCTTGCTACTAGTTGGACCTTTGCATTGTAAAGATAACCGAAGGTCGTATCTCATCTAGGTTCCCAAGCATTGCTTAGTTAGGCAACGCGCTAAATCATGCAGTGGCTTCTTTTTTATGTTGATTACTCTCAGGGTTTCCCCTGTTTTATAGTTCTGGCTCGTATTTTCAGTTAATCTCCTTTTTTGCAGGTATGTACTGAGTTTTCAATGTAGCCCCTTGCGATATTTTTATCCTATCCGTCTCCAAAGGAGGACGAGTATCTTTACAGGAGTGGCTTTTGCAAGTTCCGTCTAAACAAGAGCGACTATTTTCGTACACCTTTAGCTGATGCGCTTAAGTCATCTGTTTCTACTACACCTTGTGTCGCTTTACCTGGACTACACCTTCCAGTTAATTATTATACTGAGTTTCTCTATACTATTCAGTACACCTTCAAACGAACGCCTAAACGCCTCCTTTTTCGGCTCTCCAAAAAATAACCCATCCGGAGGCACTCTTATTTACTTCTGGCATTAGAAAAGCCGCCTAAACTTTCCCATGAGGGCTTTTCGGCGGATTGCACTACATCTCTATTCTCCTTAATGTACGCATATCATTTTTCACAGTTTGGAATGTCGATTTTAGTGCTTCGGCACCTGGATTAATGCAATCTCGTACAATTAAGAAATTTTTCCAATAGCTTACTTCGTGAGAGGAAGAAAGGTAAGTAGGGAAGTATATAAAAGGAATATTTAAATTCTTATACCATGAAAGGGATACGAGCGGAACATTTTCACTGAGTAACATCGTCAAAGACGCTGATATTACTCCTCGATAATGATGTCTCTCAGTGAGAGAAAGAAATGAGCCAGCGCTGAAAAAGTTTCATGGTTCCAGGCAGCGCCACTGCAGTACATATTACAATACGTTTTAACATAATTGTACTGTAAGCTGGCACTCCTCGAGATTTGAAGCTCGAAGTCTAAGGTTATATACGGATATTTTTAGCAGTATTTATCATGATAATACGCCTCACATTCATAGCGATCTCTGTGATTTCAATCGACTCAGTGAGGAAGGGTACTGTTTCGTATGGAGAGGAGACCCTTTTATTGGTAGAGGGGACCCTTTTATTGGTAATGAGTAAATATTATTCATCAGCTTTGTAGGGTCGGGTACTTCTTATGAGGGCGGAATTGGGATGTTCCACAGAGTATGGATACAGCACGTCTATTTACCGAAGACTCGTGTCGAGATGACAATTGTACTCATATGAATCCATATTTATAACGCCAAAATTTTATTTATCCCACTACAAAATGACACCATTTGCTTCTCAATATATCTAAAAGCACAATTTGGTACTTTCACGTGCAAAAATTCAGAGTTTACACCTCAAATGTTCAATTGATCACACAAAAAGTTTGTCAACATCGGAAATTTAACCAAAATTGACTAATCTAAATGACCCCCGTCAACAGCCCTTAAACTTTGTCAACACTCAGTCAACCCTTGTTAGGCCAGCGCCTGACTGTATGCTACTATTCTGTTCTCTTTGGAAAAGTAAGCGCGTCAACGAAACTTTGGTCAGAATCGAAGTTGAAACATCTGCCAGAAGACGTCCGACTTCGTTCACCGCAGACTGGTCTATTCAGGACCGAACAAATTGCTTCAGATTGAAAATTGTCAAAGTCAAGTCAACAGAAGTATCTGAACGTGGCCTAGCAACGTCCAATGAAATAGAGACATCTACTGTCGTGGTCGAGCTATCTAATCGTCAACCTTAAGAAGAAGAACCCCGAGAAGAAGCCAATGGTATGACCGGAGTAGGAGTGTTATGCAAAAATTTGCATGGAAAAATTAGTACCAATCAGAAGGTATTATTACCCTTGAATTTATCAACAGCACATCTTCAATGGAAAGTAATTAGTTCAGCAGGGGATTTTTTGCCCTCCTGTGGAGCGCAAAGAGTCAGAGCCACTATTTATTTTCCCATTATATAGTGGGCCGATTAGGCCACAGCGGTTGTAGCGAATGAAGATGAAAATACTTCTTCTATATATATGGGGTGTTAATCTTCAAGTATTCCGCTACCCATACTGGGCCCATTCCGCGACCGCCGCGAAAGGGCTTTCCTTCTTACTCAAGTAGCCCGTCACATGCGCACATTCCTGTTTCACATCTGATAGCAGTACAGTGGCGTAATATAGATATATGACGTCCACTATCTAAAAAACAGAGGTGTTTCCAGATACAAAATTGCTACCATAAGATAGTTGTGCGTAAAAAGAGGCGTATGTGGACGAGTGACTCAGGACCAACGAGTTTTTCTTAAAGGGGGAATGGTATACCAACACTTTGCGAGCTACGGAATTGCTCCCGTAGACGTAACAGGTCAAATGAGATTATTGTAGATGACATAGGTCTCATTACATTACTAAAAAATCTTAAAGAGGAAGTGCCTTCCACCCCGCATCGCGGCTTGCGAGCTGTTTATAAATTTTGGGTCCGGAGTTGACTACCAACTTCTTTTCTATTGGAGTTTCACTTTGACGTTTTCTGCCAACTTGCTTTTCCTGTCCTACAGTTTACTCAGCTTATATAGAATTTTGGCTACCCCTAAAGTCCGAACGAAATTACAAAATATGCTATGAAATCCATAATGATACTTTAAGTGGACGATATACTCTGAACAAAAGATACTTAAGACGCGCAAAATAAACCTATTCCTCCCATTTCCCATCTCATAGATCATATACACACTCCTCCGAAATATCTATGCTACCCAAGCAGTCCCCAAAAATATTCCCGAATAGCTCGCCGCTTTCTACCGCTTCTCGGGAAATATCCAAACCACTAAATATGCCCGCTTCAACACTTAACATCGGGACCATTTAGTCCCCTCCGTCTAATCCGAAGCCTACGCCATCACCTCCGCCACCTCCTTTCCCACCCATTTCCAGGATCTGCACGTCCGTGTATTCATCCTCTTCTACGGATTCTTTGCCCTTGTCGTCATCTTCTGAAGCTTCTTCCATAGCCGCCTCGCTCGACTCTTCATCATCACAAACCAACTCTGGGGCCACCCACTCCTCGCGTCTTCCTCCTCCTTTACAACTTCGTCATCAACCTCCTCCGCCTAGACCTCAACAAAAGCCTTCAGACGAATTTTATGACTTTGGTTTTTTGTTTGGCTACAGAGATAGTCGTCCGCGTCGGTGGGACCTATATGGGGCAGGATGTGCCTTTTAGAGGGCGACGGTGACGGGTTTTTGAAATGGACCGGGAACGGTGCATTTGGTTTATTTTGATTTTTTTTGGAGGAGTGGTAGGGGACTGGAGATGTTAGAAGGGTTTGTGGTTCAGGTTGGATGGAGTTATTTAGGTTATAGCGAGAACTTTCTGTGGATTCGAAATAAATTAAAAAATAGGAAATATAATTTGTTGTTGCTCATTTGCGCGGGGTTTGTGGTTAAAAAGAGAGAATTTGAAGAAAATGGTATGCTAAAAGCGGAAAATAAATCGATTTAGGATTTATTTAGAGGGTTGTATACAGTATTAACATATCTGATAAACGGCAGTGATTTTGGAGAGGATCGCAGAAAGGATAAGAAAGGTTAAGGAAGGAGATATATCCTCCCTGGGAAGGTGCTGAGAGTGAGAGAGGTTGAGGAAGGACTAACCATACAGACAAATTTTTACAAGAGAAGGCAATACAGTGAACCAAAAGTCGGTAGATGACTAAGACAAAAAAAAATTTCGTCCAGTCTAGCGGGCGCCTGACTCCATCCCTAGTATGCCCCACCCCGTCGACCAGGGTTCCTTGGAACCGCTCCCTTTCGCTGCAGCACACATTAACGTCCACACTTTCCTCAAAAATGTGCATCAGGAGGCGCTGGCCGAGGTTCACTGGCGCGACGACGAATGGGCCAGATCATCAAACCGGGACCTCCACACGGAGCTACACGGACGCCGATGTGGGGCTATGCATACGCAGTCTAGCGTTCCGCAAAGGCTCTGGTGCTGCTCTTCTCCAAGCACATCCCTCCCTTGACACGGAAGTGTCCATGGCGCAAACATTGACATGACTTTCTTCATAACGTAATCGCCGGCCGAATCGCCCGTGCCGCAGGCCTGGATTGCCAGATCGAGGTCCACTTCCTCGTGTTAGGCACTTAGCTGCGACCTGCCGACATACTGGTTCACCTACCAGCAGCTCCTGACGTCGTTGTGGCCCGCCCGATCACCTGCGACATCACCGTTTTCTCTCCCTTCAAGGACTACGTAATGACATAAGATGCACGGGAAATGCGCGGTTCTGCTGTGATTGCGCACCACAACAAAGTGACTTAAATGGATCGAAAAATGTGGCGTTGACTCGCCCGGCCTTCCTATAGACCTAAACAGGTACCCAATCTTGAATTTCAACCACTGGCTT
This sequence comes from Kappaphycus alvarezii, assembly GCA_002205965.3. NCBI lineage: Eukaryota > Rhodophyta > Florideophyceae > Gigartinales > Solieriaceae > Kappaphycus > Kappaphycus alvarezii. Next base: position 69,589 of record NADL03000147.1, read on the forward strand.
TTGATTCCCTGGGTTCCCCTTCTCCCGAAACCATCCTCTTCATAGAGAATCTGCTGACCCGCATCGCGGACAGATTCAACATAGTAGTAGTTATGGGTACACAGATTTATAGGCGCATTAGTAGCACAATCTGGTCGTCGAGTGTAAAATCTATTTTGTCGCGCATGTCGCTGAAAGAGGGCTGACGTGGACGTTCTGGTTAGCTCTCAGCTAGCATTATAGTCAGATCCTATAGCGGAAACCCGTTATATCTATGTCATAAAGATCGAACGAAATTCAGCAGACCATTGTATACAATAATTTTAATTTAAAATTTTAGGTATTTTTGAACAATCATTTGTAATCATAGGCGTACATTCACTTGTTCTTTGGACACAATTAAGAGCATTTCTGTGTATTAGATAGTCTGAAATGAGGTACAGTCAAAAGGTACGACCTCATAGGGCTGGTTTCACCTCCTATATAGCCGCGTACCCAACGTCGGCCCACGGGCTTTGCGTAGGTTGTTAGCTCCAACATTACAGCTAGGTATGTTTCAGTACACTGTATAGCGTATTGTGCGAAACGTGGATTAACGGCAAATTGAAATAAACAGAGGCTGACGCACTAAAAGCATCACCACTGACTTGGCGTAAAACTTTAAATAATTATATCGCTGTTTCATTTTCATTGGCTGCCGTAAATTTAGTTTGTTTACTCATTTCAATCTTTTCAGATTCTTCCAAAGGTGGAATTGTTCTGCTATTTCGCTGTCCGATCTCGTACTCGTGGTACTACCTATCGAAGTGGCTCTAGGGACTACTACTCCCTAAAGCCACTTCGATCCCATTGCCAACGCAGGTACCAAGACAATGAAAAATGCCATTGCTCGAGACTTTACGTGCGATGGCCTATTTCAAATTATTGAAGACGTCCTTGAGTAAAGAAAAGAAGAAGTCCAGACGCAGAAAGGAGTATCAGGACCCTGTCGAGCACCGAACATCGAAAAATTTCGATTAGAAGCAACAGAAAGCTTACTCAAAGATTGTTTAAGCAAAAAACCGTTATACCCGTCTGCTGTTTTCAAGCGCAGATCTCGATTTTAGAGCACTTAGTTCACTCACATCTACAATGCACTTCAGAAAAATCCATACTTCAGGCAAAAAAGGATTTTACTGTAAATATGGGATATCGGGACTGCAAAACGCCACTTTTGCACTTCGATTACTCGCACTTGGATGTTCATCTGATATTACTGACGAATATCTACGAATGTGCTACTCCACAGCAGACCAGTGACTCAAATAATTTGTGAAAAGTCATATCACCTTTCTTGGAAGGGCATCTACGAGCACTTGCAGAGAGTGGCCTAAGTAAAATACTTGGGCGATTCAAGAGGCGGAGATTAACAGAATTTTTGGGTAGTATGGACTACAGAAAATGAATTTGATAGACTTTTCCTACTGCATAGCATTGTCAATTGGAAGGGAAAGAAGTTGTACCGTCAATAACATTGAAGGCTATTGCAGATGATACGTTATGGGTATGGTACGCAATCATTGGCATGACGAGTTCTTCTGATGATATCAATGTTCTTGATGGTTCACCTGTGTTAGGAAACATTGAAACGGAAGCTATTCCTCACCGATTGAGTTCGCCGTTGATGGCAAGAAGCGAAATATTCCATACTTTGTCTTTGAAGATATATATCCGAAATGGTCTTGTGCTATACATACAGTACTAGAGGTTGTGAATGAAATGGAACGGTTATGTTCCAAATGCCAAGAGAAAGCAAACAAAAATGTGGAACGAGCGTTTGGGGTTTTTCAAAGCAAGTTGCATATTTTGAGTCGACTTGGGAGATATTGGTCAAAGGAGATTATGGCCTCCATGGTTAATTGCTGCATCATCTTGCGTAATATCGCCGTAGATGAACGTGAAATGCTCAATGAAGAATCTTATTTCCAAACTGAACATGATGGGTATCTATTAGTTGGTTCAACCGAAACGCCAATTTTAGGGCACTCTTGAGAGTATTTCGTCTTCGACTATCATCTTTCCTGGTTCCCTTGCTACTCTTTGCGAAATTAACAACTTTACTCGGAATAACATGGAACTCCATAATACAAATAATCTGTTGTTGCGTCATCAATGGATTGTGAAATCTTCATCTTTGTTATTTACTTTGTATATCACAGATGACTTTACAAATAATTGTCTATTCGTTTCGTGTAGCGAAGCGTTATCACACTGGGAGCACCCTAAAAACCCATAACTTCGGCGGCATTTGGTTGGCTTCAACTGAATTAAGTGCTGTCGACTTCTTCGCGGCTCTTGTTCTCGCTTTTCGAACCGCTTCTGCGCGCATGCGGTTGAAATAGTCCACATCATCTCCGTCATCACAGCCAGAAGGTGCGGACGAAAAAACTATTATTTCATTGTGACGTTCGAGTGACTCGTTTCTAGCTTTCTGCAGTTCCACTGCTTGCTGTGCTAACTTGACCTTCTTTCGCACTGCTTCTTCTTTTTTGAAGAGCTCTTTTGCTTTGCCTTCCGGTTTGTGGGTCCTTTGTAATTGACGCTGAGCTTCCATCTGCAGAGATACCTTCGTCCACTTCAACAACATTGGCGCCTGCAGATTCTGGTGTTTCGGTACTTTTCTTTAACAATGCTCTTGACAATGACCCCTCTGAAAACTTTTCTGGATCATGCAGCACATTCCACGCTGCGAAGAACTTGAAAGGCTTTCCGCGATTATCGCTAGCTAATTGTACCTTTACGCCATTTTAGATAGCCGCTGCAATACTGTGAACATCACTTTCAGTAGCAACAGTTGGTTTATAGCGTCGAATAGTATGGGCGCACCCAGAACACTTCACACACTCTTTGTTGATTAACTTGATTCTGCACATTATAGACCCTGACGTTCGATAGGTGTTTGTAGGGGGCTTCAGGCTATTGTACAAATCCGCGATTCGAGAGAAGAAGTCAAAAGATTTCTGCTCTGACCCTATGATAAGGTCTTCAGATATCTTGATTCAGGCTCGAGCTACTGCCTGATCCTCTGATAATGTGTAGTTTGCTGCCATGTTCCACGTGGCATTTTGCTGCACTACAATAGACGCGGTGATTGCGGTTGTAGTCGATGTGGTAACGCATGGAGATGCAGCAGATCCGCTCGGTTAGGATATCTGGGTTTTGGGCATGGTTGATAATGGGAAAAGAGTTGCCAATGGTAGTGCGGAGATGTAGCAAGGTGTTTTCCCGAGGCCCTCCGAGGGACTTGGGAAAATCTTGGGGGTTGTTGAAATTGGCGCGAAACAGTTTGAAAAAGCACGTCGCCACCCAATCACGAGCTTCCAACTGTTTTGATCTTCGAAGCAAAGGGCAAAATTTCAGGGCTATATCCGATTGAAATAAGACAACATTCTGGCCCCATAATAAATATTTCTTTTTTTCGATGAGAAGAATCAAAATTGCTAAACAGGGGGGATGAAATTGAGGTGCTTTGCTTATTAGGGATGCAAAACTCCTATTATTCCAAGACTAGGGGGACAGTTCTTTGCAATGGAGAGTATGGAAATGAGGCCGAATCATTAAGTACTATCTTACAAGGGCTGGTGTGAGGCCAGCCGTAAGGCATGCTGCGTTAGACTAGACCGTCGCCGGAGCGAGTCTTTGCATAAGGACAGATCGCACCCGCCCGACGGTCAAATTGGTAAACTAAAAAATTTACACATTCAGTTATTTAGTCTTTATTGGTGTGGATGCTCAAATTTTTACAGGCTTGAAAAAGTGCAGTAATTTAAGTTGTCCGTTTCGTTCACAACTCTAATGTGGAGGAGTGTACTGGTCCATCAGATTGGCTAAAAAGCATCGGACTTGGCTTTCAAATGTCTAGATCAGCATCGGTCTTGACATAAATATAGAAGAAAACTTTACCGCATTAATATCGATCATTTTTTGTTTGTAGAGTTCATGGGGGGTCCCGCATGAGCCCCTACTGGAGGTCAGTAGTACTTAGTTCAGTACTTTGTTTTAAAATGTAAGCAAGAGTGCCGCTTGCTGATGTACCTTACGGTACTATACAATAAATTTTAATCTTTAGATATGCAGAACCATCTCGAGATAACGCACCCCCAGTGGCAACGCCCTATACAGTATAGTGCGACAACCGTAAAGTGCACAATCCAGAAATAATGAAAGGAGCGTGGTTCCCTCTGCCTTTACTATCTTTCAGTAGGCTTCATAAACTCCACTATCAACGTTTTGGGTCTTTCGCTTCTTGTTTTCTGGATAGAAAGTGTCAAACAAAACTCTTTTAGCTCTTCTCAAAGCATCAGAGGCCGCTTGCACCCCCAGGCCGTCAACGTTTTCTTCAGCCATTTTAAACGGGCCAGTAATCTCCAGTAGACAACTTATCTTAGACACATCACGATTTACATCCGAAGGGGAAGAAAACTCCTCGCTGTCAGAATCAGATCCTTCAGATTCACCGCGTTCTAAACTGTCCCATGCATCATTGCACATCGCTTCTTTGACGTCTTCTTCATATTCAACGTCTTCCCAACTAGCAATATCCTTTCTCGCTATGTTAGTCACCAACTGTCAAATATCACTCAATGGATGTTTGCGTAATTTCAATTCCTCAAAAGAAACAATTATTTTAGGTAATTGTATATCGTACTCCGCATCTTCTCTTGTACCACTCTCAGCCTTCCAGTGCTTCTCTTCTAAGTTGAATTGAATTTAACTCGGCAAGATTTCCGCCTTAGCCCGGCACCTCGCAATAGTTTGTACCGAAATCTCCTTTCATGACGTCTTGACGAGCTCAGTGACATCCAGAATATGAGAGTCATGTACGTCATCCAGCCCTCGCATTCCACCTTTCAAATTCTTTGCTGCGGGGCGTAGTTTATCTCGTTCCCCAATTACACTGCTCATTCTCGTAAGAAGAAATCGATGATACCTCAACTTGAATGCAGCAATAATAACCATGTCCGCTGGTTGCTGGTTGATAAACGAATGTACAATTAGGAGGAAGAGTAAGAATTGTCACATGGTGTCTGTAATCAGTAATATCTGTGCCACGAGGACCGCAACTATCCATTACCAGCGCAACAAGCTTGGAAGTGTGACGTCGAATAGAAGGGTAAAAGAACAATGAGAACCATTTTCAAACGTTATGCAATCTGATCCGGCGTTCTTTTGAGAAAAGTATGGCACGGCTGGCGGCCTCTTGCAGAAGCGCCGAGGGTTGGTAGCTTTTTCGATTACAGCCATGGGTAGTTTAAGTGTACCAGTAGCATTTATGCAAACAAAGCAAGTGATCTGATATTGCAAACCCACTTCAGTGCTTCCACAAAGCGTTTTCTTATTTTATTCAGGAATTATGTACGTTCCCTTAGGAAAAAGATTGTAAAACAAGCCTGTCTCGTCTATGTTGAAAATGAGATCTGTAATGTAGAAAAGAAGAGCGTCCCTGAGCTCAGCAATACCTGACGCCACGGCAGCAATCCTGAAAGACTCAGCCTTTCCATGAAGAGTGACGGATCGAAGCGCATGTCTCGATACAAATGAAGTAATCCACAAAAAATTTGCCTTAAGGCTCTCTACTGCAGACTTTTGAACCGGGTCTTTCAGCTTTTCTAGGAGAGTATCTCGAATGTTCATCGCCTTTGCGAAAATCGTGTGGTCATTAACAGGATACGTGGCGCTCCGCGCTATCTGCATCCATTCGTATAGCCGTTGCTCTAGAAGAGTATGTTTCGGCTTGACAGCTGCCTTCAGATGTAAAGAATGTTTCTGTTCGGCGCTTTTCAGTACTGACTCACTGTTCTTCTTAATCTCGAAAACAGTGCGACGAGAGCAAGAAGACTTGTTCTGTGTTTGCGCAACAGAGAAACCTTGACAGAGAAGGCGAACAATTTCCACTTTCTGAGAGAGCGAAAGGCTAGTTCTCTTCGTCCCGGGTCTGTATTGTTGTGTAGGATGCATTTTGTGCGATCAGCGTTAGTGGACGATGGGTCATTGAGGTGCACAGGGACAATTAAGCCATTCATGAATGGCCTAAAGAGGCAAGCACTTTAGGTGTATCAGATTACTAGCTGTGCGGCCCTGCTTTGTAGGAAAACCGCGGGAACTGGACTCTTGACAGGGAAAATTTTTAACAGTACTCTGCAGATCCTGTAGTGCAGTGCTTTCATGAGAGAAGCTGATTCAGAGCTAATTAATCACGTCAAGGGCACGTCAACTATGACAAGTGTCCATCATCTTGTCACGTGTAAAAACCGTGTCGCGGGGGTGCGATATGAACGATGTGCACTATCCATGTGTGCGTTATCTTGCCACCCCCCACTGTATGGTAGTATACAGTACTGTACTGTAGTACTGTACTGTTAGGATTCAATTAGTACGTCGCATGTACACGTGTATTTTCAGCAAAGTGTATTTACACGTACAGTAGAATTCTGTCAGCAACGTACCTACTTTGCATTTAGAGCCCCGCAAAGGTCTATATAAAGTGCCCCTGACCTGGTCCCCAAGGCCAGATAGGCATCAGTGATTGGAAGTACACCAGTCCTGGTCCGTGCTTTGTTGTAACAGTACTGTACTGTACATACAGCACTGTATTAGATCGGAAAAGAGACCTTTTATTTCATGGATTCTTAGTATTAGAAGAGGAAATTGACCCATAAAATACTGTACAGTACTTCAAACGTTGCGCATGGACCGGATCATGGTCTCCACTAATGTGCCGGGCCGGACCACAATGACCCAGGACGGACTCAAGGACCGGATGTGAACGTGGTTTGTCAGGTGGAACAGCGGAACAGGACTTTTTCACAACTGTCCGGTCCAGGACCGACGGTCCGCGCACAGTTGGCGAGGTTAATACGCAATCAGAACTAGTTTTCTCAATCATTTCTGTTCCTGGACAAATCCTGTATCTCCATTGGTGAGAGTGGAATTGTGTAAGCTCTGTAATGCAAAGGAGAACAAACCGCACCCTACTCTAAAATGGTTCAAGTGCGTTATTATTATTGCTTTAACTGGCTGGTTCCACCGCTCCACTTCGCGAAACGAGTCACAGGAATCTCACAGCGGCAAATGGTAGCAACAACCGTGCTACTGTACTGTAATGTACTGTATCACACCGTCCCTCGCTGGTCGCACTTGATGTTGTGCTCGCTGACTGCACCCTATTCAAAGTTACAGCCTAGAGCCGTTGACTCTGTGGGCCTTTGAAACCAAAGGCACAACTAATCTTCGTCGTATCTCGTCGCTTCGACGAATTTTTCTGGGCAAGGCGTGCAGATCCCACATCGCTGGAAATATTCGTCGGCGAACGTCCAAAGGCCTTGGAGCTGCCACCTGGTTCTTTGCTCCTTTTGTAACATGGTGTTCTTTTGCATCCATTCGATCAGTGTGCGCATGGCACAGGGCAATTCAGAATCAGTACCTATCTCACCCTTGTCAGAAAGATTCTCTCCATGTCCCTTCAGAAATTTCGACCCCAATCACTTGCAAAACAAATATCTATCAGCGCTCACATAACTCCGAAATCTGCATCCCATTTTCCCCTCTTTTTTTCCAAGCATTCTAGAGCTCCCCTCCGCACTAGTCCTCTACCGATTTCGCATGCCTTCTTACAAACGCAGTTGTCGAGATCCAGTCTTGCTCCTCCATCTCTTTGCTTATTCGACAGCATTTTATTCAACCCGCCGTATTATCCCACTGCGACGGTGCGTTACTTTTGGTCTTTAGCAATCTCAAGTTGTCATGCAGATGCGAGTAACAGCTACCCACATCACTGCAAATCGATTGCCTGAAATTGTCGGGGTCTCCGTCTTCCCGCTCCTGAATTCTCTCTTAGGGACAGTTAGATGATGCCCCCCAAAAGGACTCTCGAACTACGGCCCCCTTCCGAAAAGCATGGTATCTTTAGGTCATGTCACTCCGTGCGGAAGGACCTTTGTTGATGATTTTGTAACTAGTTGCCATGTCATCGACTTGACCGCAGCACCAATGGACACCTTGTGTTTTCCTTGCATGCCACTTTCTGGATATCCTCCAGTACGGAGCTTTTCGGGGAAGTGTATGCTTGAGCCTGTGCCATGTTGAGAAATGAAAGTTTGAGAATATTATTGGAGTTCAGATCTTTCGGAGGGGTATATACTCATTTGTTGTATGTCATTTAATTGTTGTTTTCGTCAATGTCATGGAAACTGCCACGCCGAATCCAGCGGCAGAAGTCCTACACCGAGGGACCATACAGAGGGCCACAGACCTCTCATCTGTCCGTGATTGTCAAAACCACCGGCAGGATTGACGCCTAAGTCTAGCGAAAGATGGTGATCAGCACCGATAAAATACTTGATAGTACTGGCCTCGGAAAATGGTTATAGAGGTGCTGGAGGCGGAGGCGGAGGATAGCTTCCAGGAGGAGCGGAACCGTATGGCGGGGGTGGAACTTTGTCGACAGGAATTCCAGTTTGTGGTGGTGCGGAGGCGGCGTTTGAATTGTGAACTGGGGGCGGCTGGGTGACTGCTGGATCCTCGCGAGGACCACTCTTAATAGCCTCATCATCCTTTGCTTTCTTCGCAAGCTTGACAGACCAAACAATGGCCCAGATCCAACCGACCAAAAACGGTGCAGTGAGAAGCTGCAAGATGCCTACCAGAAAAGTTCCCACATCGCATTTCTCCACAAAACAGGATGCAATCATTGTGCCAATCCCTGGGAAAAAAATATTCACGACAAGGATGATCAGCGCAAAATCCTAAACGGTGACATCAAGGTGGTTAGTGTGCTGGAAGGACTCGACGAAGAGAATGTACAGTCGGTAATTTGTAACAAGTTTTGCGTGAATGGTGACTTACTGATGGAAAACCATCCGGGAGCGCAGCGGAGCACATTTTGAAGAGATTGGGTAACTTTCAAGTTGGGGTAGTAGCTAACTGCGATTCGGCGGGGATTGTGTGTAGCGCGTGCGATGATGTCATAGAGCGGCGGTACCCGACACAACTTTTATATAGTGACCAAAAAGTGTCCATGTGCAAAAATATGAAGGCCAGGACCGCAGTTTTCGTTCCAAAAACCGCGGTCCACCTTTATGAGGGACAAAATAGATTAACTGCTATTTGCAAGGCCATTTTCCCTGTCATTGCAATTATCAGTAACGTATTTCTGTGCAACTCTTGCTGTTTTTGTTGGGCAGCATCAAGCTTCAATACCGAAATAGCGCAAGAATGGGTCTTGAAGCTGCCATACACTCAGAGCCAAAATTGAATATTATTTAAGAAAAGGGCACCTTGGTATAAAATTTCCCGGTTAAACGTATTAGAACGATGGACTCGTGTTGTATGGACTGTAAGCGGGAAAATGCACACAGGCGAAAACGGGCCAAGAGGCCTATACACAGTACATTACAGAGCCGTATTTACTTACTGTACTGTACTGTACATAGCGGGATTGTTGGCACAGTACGGATTCGGTAATTTGGTCCCAGAAAAAAATAGATATGCATCTAGGGGATTTAGTTTTTGAATATTTATTGAATCTAACTAAATCTAGGATTTCAATAATTCCATGATGCGTTGGAATTCAAGAAAATATCAATGTTTCATGTATGGGCCAATTTCGGAGATTTTAGGGAAAGGGGATCGATTTTGTATGCATTCCAATGTGGGAATGTGCATAAACTGTATAATTTTAACCAGGAAACACTGTACACAGAAATGTGCTGACAGCGGGATGCTTTTGAGAATAGATTTTTAGCAAAAAAACATGGCCACCTGATCCAAGAAAATAGAAATTTGTAGGCTTTTACCATGATACTTTCTCGGTAACACAACTCCATGATTTTCTGAGAAAGGTTGAATTCGTACTATATCATGTGCAGTAAAGTAGGAAGAAATGTGGACTAAATCATCCTTAACCATGCTTTTTGTTTAGGCATAGAAAAGCCTTTGTAATTTTAACATAACCTGGCTCAGTACTGTACAGTAGAGTACTATACAGTACAGTGGCAGCATGCTGTACTGTAAAGTATTGTACAGTACCACAACAGCAAAGTGCATTCTAAACGATGTTTGGTGTACCAAAGTTGGTCAGTCGGTGTACACTCAAGATAAAAAGTAAAGATTCATCACCATACCGATGCCCATCGATGCCCATCGGAGACCACATCCAAAGTGGTCGACGAGCATGCGGCCGCCATCGCAACCCGTATCGGAAGATCTAAGACGAAGGTATACTCTCGGCTTTATCAAAAGCTCAGCTATGCCATTTGGTCCACGTGTGCAGATTCAGCGATTGGTCGTAGCCCGCAATATGCAAAAGTTTGCCTCCCGCTCCAAAGGTAGTCAATTTTAGTGGCCCTTTATACAAGTATTGAAGAAAATTAATGAGCAAAAACGAATTTATACTGTGCACCAAGTATTATGAGTAAAACATTGATTAGTACTGTAGCTATCCTGACGGTGCACACTCAAGATATGCAATAGTTCTCTAAACCAGATAGTGTGATTCTCATCAAACACCAAGTGATTCTCGAGTGAGCAACGAATATGGCAAAAGACTAAATATTGTGAAAATTCATTAGGGATTGAATAAAATACGCAGCAGAATCCTTGTACATATACTGTACCACTTAAAACCCGAACATAAATCAAGTGTACGAAGTTTTTACTATAACGTCCATAACTCATAAATAGCCTTAGAAATCCTCAAAGGACTGCCTCCCGCGAGCCTCAATAACCCTAAACTGCAGATCTGTACGTGCCTTACGCCTCTTTCTGTACCTCCCCTGAATGCGACGCCGCTTCAGGATCCGGCCTGAGCCAATTTCGTGGATGCGATTGCGCATACAGTGAAAGCGACTGTTATAGTCAAAGCGCAACGGGTGCTAACGGATATGAAGATTTGTAAGGCCCACATAGAACTTAAAAAAATAATCATAGCCCTTTTCTGCCCACTTCCATCTCCCGCCTACAACATTACAGAGGCCTCTCAGCCGTCCAAAAATAATTTCAACTATAATCCGGTCGCTAGAAATCCTGAGATTCTTATCCTCATAAGCTCTCGATAGATTCCCATTACGTGGGTTTTTCTTGGAAATAATTGCCCTGAAAATCTCCGCTGCTCCAGTGTAGCCCATAATCATAAGCACGGCCCACATATTCAGGTGTTGAGTGGCCAAATATTCTTGGTCTGGAGATTTGTACTCTCATGATTCTTTTTTGTGTTCCAAAGAATGGAACTCGAGATTTTCCTGGAAAAGTTTTAAACCAGAACCTGACCCTGGATAGTGTAGAGAGAAACCAATCGCAAGACCTTTAGGAAGCACAGATACCTCAACTTTATACCCATACAGTTTATGCTTTCCACTGAAATATTTCTTACCTTCCTGTACGTTTCCGCTGGGCCTGTATAACTTCTGGAAGGTCACATCAGTTGCGTAATGAGCATATGTAAAGGACTGAAATGTATTCTACTCTAAAATTAATTTCATCATCGAAAACTGCGCCCCAACAGCTGTGACTGCAGCTTCAGAAATAAAGTCCGAAATTAGAATTACAAACTTCTTAATTAATGCTTCAAACGAAAGTCCTTTCTTCCCAAAAATTCGAGCTATCCAGTCCTATTGACAACCAGCTTTCAGCGTTGCTAACATCATAAAAAGCGCATCCTTACCTGTGATGTCGCTTTTTCTCCCCTTTCCAACATTGTAGTTTCGTTCGATGTACGCTCCAAACAAATCCCACAGTTTTTGAAATTCCTCCACACTAAAATTATTCATGCTTTAAATAGCCCCGGCACCGCCTGTTTCATAAAAAGTATCAAAAAATGAGCAAGGGTAGCCCTTTTCCTCGTCGCTTTCATAGGCTGCAATTGAGCTCAAATTTTGTAGTTCCGCATCGCGCTCTGCTGCTGCGTCCGCTAAAATTAAAAGCGCCTGGTTTTGCCTGGTGCGTGCTTACTGCGCACTCTTCGCGTTCGGAGTCATTTTTCGTCTCTGAATTGGGTATGGGCGCTGGGGGGAGGAGTCTGCGTGGCATTGTGCTGAGGGCAACTCGTTTGGGTGGTTTCAGGTTGAGAATAGCGGATTTTGGGCTGTTTTGATCAATTTGTACACAGAAGGTGCACATTAAAACTGGTGCCTGAAGGTGTTTGCACAGCAAATTGGTGTCTGCTTTCCGGGCAAGAGATCACTCAAATATTTAAAAACAGTAATATTTCAATTGGGCGTCTCATTCAATAAAAGGCGGGTGACTTTAGTTAGTACTGTATTTTCGGAGCATTGTTTTGAATTTTGTGTAGTTGGCAGTCTTTACAGTAGAGCCGCATAAAATTTGCAATCCCCTTATATTTCATTAAAAATAATGCGTGTTGCTGTAATCAACTGTGGTTCTAGAATAGTATTGGCTCTTTCGCAGTATCCCTAGTATTTTGTTGAGAGGTCTAATGAGTAAAGATCCTCTTCTCGACTGCAGTCCAGAACAGTAAATACCTTACAGTATATGTAGTTTTGCGTATGCAGACGATGTTTGCAAATTTAATTTCGTACCGTAATGCGTAGAAGAAGTTTGCGTTTCTGTGGCGATACAAGAGATGAAATCAGAGGTAAACCACAATAACTAGCGTATGAATCACAAACTACCAAAAAAGAAAATTTCCAATGCCCATTGTGGTCATGGAAGTGATACAGTAAATACAAAATGAAGTTGCAAGTTGTTGTTGAGTGTTGTGTTGTTCCCCCCCGGTTGAGGCGGGGTTGGCGTTTTGTCTGCTGATGTCGACCGGTCCGGTAAGGAAAGTTATTTATTGTTACCCAGGGAAAAATAGTACCGCAGGGCGTACTTCTAGCGGCGTAGATACAACCAACCACATCTTCTATACATTGAAATTACCAAAAAAGTGCCCATTGTCGGTAGGTACACTTACGTTGTGTTCGCCGGTGTTTGAGCAGCGTACTGCTGAAAATCAGGACTTTCTGTTTGGGATGTTTAGTTTGTTCTTGATAATGCTGCAGAAAGTGTTTGATGTGCAATAAAATCTCGCTTTTTATGCTATAGAAACCCTCGCAAGGGTAGACGTCAGTTGTAAAACGTATACTTGTTGACATCATACATTGCAAAAACATTTATCTAATAACTATAAATTCGAATTATTCTCCCTAAATTCATGTCATGATGTGGTCATGATTCAAAGTCCCGTACGTGATCCCTAATAATTCTAATACTTCATGGAGAGCGTTAGTCAAATCAAAAGTCCAAACAAAAGTTCTCTTCAGCTCTCAATCCCACCATTATTACCTTCATTCTTCTTGCTTATCCATCCCTGACCTCTCCGGTAGCTTTAAATTCCTCGAAAGGAGCCTTGACTTTAGAAAATAGCATTTGCACGCATTAGCGCAATCCGCAAAGCTCTTCTGCCCTTACTTGTCACAATTGAATATCTTCTGAAGCAGCAAGCTGACGAGCTATTCCTAGAATAATTCATTGTTTGAGAAACCCCGTCTTAGTACCATTTGCAGTATCACGGCCAGGAAAGTATTACACGTGTCTCGAGCAGTACGTTTACTGGTGGAAGTCTACTTAAAGCCATAAAAGCTGAGCTTGAATTATGAGTCTTCGTAAGCTCTCATATGCAGAGTGTTGAAAGAAAGTGGTGCGTACATGAAGCATACATCTTAACTTTCTGTGGCGTAGTAAATCGACTTGTTGAGGTTTTTGAATGCATTCTATTAAAAGTCTTCATTGTAATTTGAGAAGCACTATTGGCGTCACAACACAACACATCATGAAGAATTCGCAAGGGCCAAGTAGGCGAAGCGCGGACGGGGCAAAATGTAGTGCAATGGGCACTCACACTGTACTGCCATCAGCAGAGCTGATTTTGGTGATTTTTTTAATCTAATTCACTGCTAACCAGCAGGCACTGTACTGTACAGTACAGTAAGGGCAATTTTCTTTTGTCGCCCACTATTATTTTTGGTATTGTATCCTCACCCGATGGGGCTTGAGGGCTTGCAATCTGGACCACTCTGCCCCAAATGGGACCCGATATTTTCGCAAGTGAAAGGCACCTAGTGGGCCAAGTGTCGAATTTACTTATCTCTAACTTGGATCCCTCTAACTTGGCTGACCCTAACCTCACTCACCCCGCCATCCTAGATAACCCTAACATAGTTAACTAGTATTTATACGTACCTGGCCACTAGGGCCCCAGATTAAACAGCTACCCCGGTGTTGGCTCTGAACTTGACTCCCAACTTCCGCCTTTGCAGAAACCTTGCCAACGGGAACTTTGGCTAAAGCCACGTTTATCCGCCCGGGTCCCCCTTTCTATTCCCACCCCTATCCAATATTATACTATCCCTTTTGTTGTTTGTTTGTGATATTTACTCACCCTTGGCGCCCCGGACTCCGTCGTCTATATACAAATAAGAACTTCAAGGTTAACGTTGGTGACAACATCCTTATCTCCAAAGAAGATATTCAGCACACCTGACCCAATACTACATCTTATTTGTCCAGTATTACACCCCTGGTGTCTACGGTTATTTGGAATCGACCCATACCAAGTTTCTAGCATTCCGCGGACCACGGCCCGACCTTACAACCCGGAGGACAAGTATACCGTCCAGCCGTCCAAGGAATTACCCCCGCTCTTCCAACTCCATTTCTCCTCGCCGTCGGTGAGCTGTGTTACTGCATCGCAGGGTGCTTAAAGAGAAAGAGGGACAGCGAACGCCCTGTGGGTCTTCGTTTGTGTGTGGTGGATTTCTCATTGTCTGACGGTGTTCCGTTCCTAGACGAGAAGAACTGCGCACCGCGCATTGCACTACAACTCTCCAGTATTCGTCTCAATCAAAAATTCTATTAAGAGGCTTTTCTAGATTTTAAAATTGATCTTATGCAATTTAAAAGATTTTTTCGATCGGCTCCACACACCTTGAGATACATATCACAGCTCGCTTTTCCTTTTTTTGGACGTATGCTTGATCGAAATGTACCATTGAGATGGGATAATTAAGAATACCACATATTGAAAGGATAAGTTTTGTAGATACGTGGTGTAGCGTTTGGCAGCCATGGACGTGGAACTCTTTCATGTCTTCTTTGTAATATTGTCCAATATAAACGAGCTTAATATATCAGTCGATCAGTATCATGATTTTTAAGCGTAATTTCGAACCTTCCAGCAAAATTTTTTTCCTTCGAGGGAAGAGACAAGATCTTGAGGGCTCTGCAGAACTGATTATTATGGAGAACCTGAATTTCATTACGTTCGGCAGTCTAAAACACTGAGGATTTGGTAATTAGGGTGAAGAGAACATTTTTTGGTAATCTATTACGGTCTCAGTGTCAGTAAGAAGTCGTTTTTCACTCCTTTAAATGTAAGAACTTCAGGCATTCACAGTTTAACTTTTTTGAGAAATGTTTCGCCTAAGAAATGCTTTCAATTATTATATTTTTATATATAATTAATAATAAATATATGTGCAAATTAACATAAAATCGCAAATTTAAAGGATCCAGTTTTTCATAAAAAAATAAAAGTGTCCTAGAGGTAGTTTTATTTAATTTTTTGGCAATCTGATTTGTTTCAATTGTCTTATTTATCAATTTGAGCAAATGATCTCACTAAATCATTTCGTTGGAAATTCAAATTTTGTTTTTCTCAGTAAAACAGCCATTATTATAAGCAACTCTTCTGGAAGGGTTCTACGACTACGAATTTCTCATTATTTTTTTACTATTTGTACAGATAATTTATTAATTACATTGGTAAATGAATGGATACTAGAGAGAATCAAATTAACTCTTCCAGAAACCTTCAGATGGATACAACTTCCATTACAGTTTTCGTCCTTAAAATACATAATATCTTTTAAAATTCCCTTACATAATTGTAATGAAGTCATTGCTTCCAATTTAAACAACCTTTTATATGCTTATGTGCGTTAAAGATGTCTTTCACTACTTTTTCCTTGAAATGCCAGTAAGTTATGAATTAGTACCCATTTCAAGAGTTTAAGATTAATCAATGAATAATTTACTGTTTTAACAGTTTTTCCGTCTGGTGAATAGACTTCTAAAGCTCCTAATTTACCTGTGACCGAATATTGCAAGATTTATTCAGTTTTTCTGGATATATTGAAATTTTAAATTTTATTTATTTAACGACTACTCTTTTATGCCCCTTAAATCATGTAATTTCTGTACAAATTCCTTTATGGTGTAGTCCATCAATTCGAGTATGTATCTAATGGTCTGAGTCTTTCGTAATTTCAATAGTACTATCATATTTAACAACTTCAAAGTAGTTACATCTCTGTTTTCGACACTAGAATCTAGATTTACCTTCGCTGGGCCTCGTAATATAAATGATGGTTTCCTGAAGACTGTTAAATGGCGACCATCGTTTTGTAAAATCGTAAACATAGAACTGGTTTACAAGTGGAAAATAGAGCCGGCGTTTTCGCAACCGATAAAGAAAAGTTGATTATTAATCAATTATTGGTAAGAAGCTATGTAATTTTGTTGGTTCCTTCATCAAAATACTTATTCTAGACTGTCGAATGTCTCGCTAAGGTATGTTAAAAGGTCAAATAATACCGCAATTATTTTTAGTGTGACAACATGACCTAATCTAGATCTGCCTTTGAAATCGTGGTATACTACGAAATATCCTTCTATATTGAACACTGCTTGATATCTCTGACACTTATATTTTGAATAATAAGGTAATAAAACTTCTAATTCCATTTCAATTTCATCAGTAATATCATCAAGTCCACTCAGATCAAAAAAATTAGAGGCGTAGCTCCAGTTTGGCTATCAATCTAATTGAAATTCATATATTACAATTCTTTAAGGCTTAATTTTTCCAAATATTATATGTTTCCGTCAGTTTTTAAAACTAAATAAGAACTAACCTAGCCGTGATTCTGTTTTTTAACATAACGGCGATAAGAAAATGGATGAAACCCGGATCGAGGTTTACAGTTTGCCGCAAATGAAAGCACGAATTCAAAAGATAAATCACTGTAATCAAATGGAATAAACATATTGATTTTAATTCACAACGCAAAGAATTTAAACTGTGGAGACTCAAGCAGTTGTCAATCTTGGAATTATGAGGCCATAAAGTAGACTTTCTCAAATTTCATAATTTCTCATGATAGTATTTCTGTGCTGCACACTGCGTACTTCGCAACCCAGACAAATCAAAATTAAGCCTATCTCTCCTTGCTCTTTCCATGTAGGAATCCTCAGTCCTTGTTGAGTGGAAGTCTATTCGCTAATTGGTCTTTTCAGCACAAAGCTTGAACAACAAATAGTATTAGTAATTTCTAAACCTTAATTTACTTCCCATAACACCCCAAGGAGTGCAAAGTCGGTTACAACAGTTCTTCAAAATTAAACGATCTAAGGAAAATTCTCTATTCCTCTCCACATCTTCGACTCTAAAAAACCCACTCCTAGGTTTCTATTTTGGGGTACTTTTACACAAAACCTATCTAGACCCCACTCCCTAATAACCCCATAACACGCATCGCATGCAAGAGAAGTACTATTAATATTTTCATATTCACTACTGGTTGCAGAAATACTGTTGATAAATTTTATAACTTATTGCTCCCTATCCACTGCTTTTGACGCCATCAATTAGAGGTAGCACACATCGGCTGAGGGGGCCACATTAAAATAGAATCAGCTGAGCCTGTAGGATCTCATGTGAATGATAGTATTTAGAGTTACCCTCGGAGAATGAGGGTGTTTTGAGTTCGTAGCGTTTACCGGAATGAAAGTCGAGAGCTGAAGAGCGGACAAGAGGAGGGAATAACACGATAGCGGAGTATCGAGGGGAGCAAAGGAGCAGGGTGAAGGGAAGTAGCAAGCAAGAGATAGGGTAAGAGAGGCAATTGGGGCTTTTTGAAACTGTGATAATGTGATTTAAGTACTTACGGTGCTTTTCTATGCATTAGTTGGATTTTCATGCGTACCCACAGTATTTTCGTTGCCATTTTGAATGGGGTGCGACATTTTCAAATGCTGGGCTCTTTTGGATATTGTAGTTTCTAACGTTTCTATCCTTCGATATTTTGCAGTTACAAGTTGTGTTGTCACTGTGCAAGAAATAATTGAACGAAGCATTATTCACGAAAACAGCTGACGTCATGTCAAATTCTGATTTTATTGGACTAATCCTCACTACATTTTTTCAGTTTTTCAACATTTAAAAACTTTTTTGTGTTAGAGAGGTCTATTGGATTCAAACTCATCCAAAAGGAATTTGAACTGCTCCAATACTAAATTAGACGATACATTTAATATCTCCACTCTTGTTAAAAGTACAACTTTAATTTTTAAATTACTTTTGAGAGCATTTGAAGAAGATGTGTATGTCAAGAAAATTTATTTCCTCGTTACGCACCTCCAGAGCCTTGACTAAAACCGATCACATCTTTCATACTTCATAATAACCCCAAAATCATCTCCAGCATCAACACGACCGGACCCTCCTAATAAGCCTATCAAAAAAGTTGACGAATATTGCAGACATGGATACAGGATGAAAACTTTGGATACCATTTTTTCAATATCATACTCAGGCTAAACAGTCAGAAATTTGTATGTATTCTACAGGAGAAGGTGTTTCAGAGTCAAAAATATCAGGAATCTGAAGACTTCTTCATTGACGCAGTTTCTTCAACTTTTATCTCAAGATTAATTTCATCATTCTTATCATATCTTAAGTCTGAATAAGCTTCTTAAAATGCTTCCGGAGGATTAGATCAACCAATATGGCAAAGGAAGTGGGTTCAAGAATTCGTGCTGTCTTTTTGGATAAAAGTATCTTCAACTGTCTTCTCTGATTCCCCTTGCATTCAGTGAGCTTCAGCAGAATCTCTGTTGCACGCTATGGCTCAATCAGAGGCAGACTTACTCGGCGTCGCTAGTATTTAATCACTTAGCAAATCTTCTTCCAAAAAGGAATAGGCTTACTAAACGTGGTTTGAACTCTCCTACTTTTCACAATGGAAACTGTTATGTCAATTTGAAATTAAAGACTCATGTAGAAATTTTGTAGCGAAATAAATGTGCGGAAAATTTTTTTTGGAGTAGGTGTTTACTATGCTAATATTTTTACTGAATTGTTGTGCTTCTGATATGCCAAAATTGATAAATCTGATATAAGATCGGTGCAAAAATGCCCATTTATATTGTAAACCCGTATCAGACTATTCTACGTCAGGTGTCCAGACTTCGATGATTAAGCTTTGCTAATTATGTTCAGTAAAGCATAATAAATCCTTATAGCATAGACTTGTACTGGAAAAATGCATCAAGAATTAAATTTCTCCTTGAAGGAAAGAATTATTTTTTGTGGTTGTTGTCATCAGTAACTCTCTCACCAAATAGTATCCTTGATGGCGATAAATTTTAAGCATTACTTCATTGATGCATATACTATGCGTAAACGCTTAAGAAACCTATCGGAGAACTACGTAAGATTACGTATGCCTGTTCTCCGCTTTGATAATCTCTTGACCTCCTATCCTATTCTTTGTTTCGTGAGGAGCCCTTTCTCTGTTTTCTGGATTACTAGTTGCAGTCAGCTTAACCCTAGGTTACTGCAATTCCTTCATAGCGTGGATTGCTAAACTATCCCCAATGCATGCGCTTTGCTGCCATTTTCGATACTTTACTCAACGGTTGTCATTTTGGACGTAAACTCTCGTCTTGGCATCTGCAAAGGTGCCAATGAATAACGCAGTCTGTGACGGTAGCTCCACCCAGGCAGTGCAAAATCCCCCGGAGGTCATTTCGGGATAGTAACCCTCAACGTTTTCAAATTTGCATCGTCATGGGCTGCCTATGAATCGCCGCCAAACTCCTGAAATCGATAATTAAAAATCCTATGTGCTTCCCAAGAGTGGGTTCTCGTTGTTAAAGCACTTTCACCTCCAAGCCCATAACAAAAGCAAGTGTACTTTGCAACGACCCGCTCCCACATACCCTAAGCGACAAGTAAAAGATGCGTGTTTAGTATCGTCGAAAATGACCTATCCTTGGACAGCAAGCGGTACTACGCAAATTCCTAACGCAATGGGACGTGGTGATCCACATGCTTGATTCAAATATCAGTTCTATTATCTCTTCCAAGGTTCTTAACGGTGACAGTCCTGGTACTTACGTAAACGAGTGGTTTCTGTGCCAAGATTGACGAAGCACCGCAGATGTAAACTTTGGATGAATTGAATCCTTCATCGCGAGCTAGTATTGGAGCGAACAGGGTAGGAGCGATGATAAGACAGATAGCCCAGTCTAGCCTCTGTGGGACACACAGCTTGACAGTATGACGGTGGTGCACGCATGAGATGCGTTATGCTAAATGATTCCCGTCTACATTTTGCAAATGCTTACGGAGGGGCAGCAACAACTAACGCTAAGGGCACAAAGTGCCGCTGTACACGTTCACACTGATCGATGGCATCGGGAAGTATGAGGGCGTGGCGAAAGAACTGATGAGAAATTGTGGCGTGCTCGCCTTTTTTTGTCTCATACATCTTTGCTTGAATCTGCAGCGCACTTCACGAGTGCTGATATGTTTGATAGACAGACAGCAACCATTGGTGGACCGTCAGCATAGCACTGGACATGATTACCGGTTTCATCTCGAATCTGTGCTTGATGATCAACTCGAGTGTGTCCAATACCCGTCGTTCGTTCTCCACTAGCGGACCGGGGCTGGATATGTCCGCACGAAAGCAGCAATACAGGGTCTGCCTCCGAATCACAGATTTGGTGGGCACTTGCAAGAATTGCCACCATGGCGATTGGTGAAAGCACATACCAAAATGATGCAACTCGTACTCCAAACTAGCCGGCCACTCCCAAATCCTTTCCGGCACCCGGCCCTTCAGGAGCGACCATTCTCACCCTCACCCTGTCCCCCTGCTTCCTTACCATACTAAGAAATGGTGCCATTTCCGCCTCTGTAGATATCCTCACAACGTCTCCGTCCTCATCCTTGTAACTGACGTCAAACTTCTCTTCCATGTTAAACGCCTCTGCCAACTGCTCCTTCAACACCTTGAAAGAGCAACCATGCTCCACAAAAACACATCTTGTACTATTCTCCCACCCATACCTGCAAGTTGCCTTTACAAAGAAGCGACCATCACGATGCACCAGCGGGGCTTCCTCTCCTCTGCCAGCATCTATCGGCACTCCTCTGCCAGCATCTATCGGCACTCTCCTCCCGACTTCTACGCGTGTCCCATTCCTCTCAGAACCGTGTTCGATTCTGCCAGCCGAGGGCACAGGCTGCTTTCCATGTCGACTTCCTTTACCATCCAGCTTCCCCGACTCTGCATCCGCCCGTCTCGTCAACCTCGCGACGGAACCAGCAGCCGCTCTTTTACCCGCACCCGATTCCAACTCGACACCGACGCCACACCCACCCTTTGCCCCCCCATAGACCTTTCGTCCAAACCAGGCCAACTCAATATCCCTCTGTTCGGTCCTAACGGCCAAGACCGGCCTCGCCAATTCCCTAACAGCGGCCGCGGAAATATGGCTCCACCTACGCTGCGGTTGTGTCCTTTTCTGTGAAGTTTTAGCCAAGCGTGTAGCAACGGGTTGTGACCTTGTTCGAGGTGCCGGGTTAGCGTCTGCATGCAAGACGGTGCGTCGAGAGCGGTTGCGTCGCGTGTGAGGATGGGAAGGGGCAAGACTGACGGGACGACGTGCTTGGGTGTGACGGAGACGGTCGCGACGAAGCTGTGCGAGGTTGCGATGGGTGGAGGCGGAGTTTGGAGGCTGCGGGGAGTTGGGCTCTGGAGGAGGGGGTGGGGACGGAGAGGGGGAGGCGTGGTCGGAGGAGGAGGAGGGGGAGGGGAGGAAGGGAGGAATACGGAGGTGGAACGGGGGTGGGGGTAGTGGCGACGGCGTTTGGGTAGCGGGGTATGGGGGTCGGCGGAGACGGTACGGGCGGGAGAGAGGGTACGCGGGCGGTTGCGAGGAGGGGTGAACATGGCGTTTATGGTGTGAGTGGACCGAGAGATTAAAAGCAAGGGGGTGAGAGTATGGGTGGGGGGTTTCTTTGTCGGGGAGGAATTACGGGAGGGAGGAGAGGAGGCCAGCTGGCTTGGAAGGAGCGGTTGGAGTAGGAGGGGTGCTTGAGTATGAGAATGATTTGAAATGGACTGGGCTGTGGGGTCGCTTGTGCTTTGCTTTGCTGTGCTTTGCAATGTACTGCACTGTCCGCTGTTTCCCTATATTTAATGCAATGTGGACTGTAGTTTGGTGGTACTGTTCAGTACTGTACAGCTTGATCTGCTGCGGGACAATGCCAGACGCATGCATTCGGCGCAGGGCCATCCCTTCCCCTCTCTGTAGACTCGGCGAGTGCATTGAAATTGAATTCCAACTGCCTGGTCTACCGTAGAGATGAATTTCTTGTCAATTCCACCCAAACTTCCATCTCTTCTCCAGTAGAGTTTGTGTGGTTGTTACAGTACAGTAAAGTACAGTACGTGCCTCTGCAACAGGTGGCATACGGTAGGCATCGCAGAGCCACTCAAAAAGACCCAAATCTCCACAAAGATCTATTTTGATCTTTGTAAAGATTTGGCATGTATCGTACAGTACAATACAGCTGTACAACTGTCAGTACTGTACATGTACTGTACTGGAGCATTACGAGTTGTACAGTAAAGTACTGTACTGTACTGGTACAATGCAATACTGTAGAGTTAAAGTACTGCGCCCCAGACAGGCAAGAATCAAGAGCCACATCCGATCAACACTCTTCAATATGCTAATCATTGGATACTGCCTCACTCTCGGCACAACTCTGACAAGCAAATCGTCCACACCACCTACCATTGTCATCGCGTCAAATCTCAACTATTCAATTACCATTCCTCTCATACCGGGGATGTCAATCAAACCTTTACCAAATCCCTTGGCCGAATTTCGTCCGCCACATCATCGCCAAACATTTCGGTGCGCAATCCAACACACTTTTCAATACCAATCCCCCCAAACTATCTTGACTGCCTCCGAAAACCGCACACCCAAGCATCGACATACGTCCTCATACGCCAAACAATTTTTCCAACATCTGCGTGCAACTGCAACTCTTGAATCCCCTTTTCAAACCACTCATCTACTCATCAAACATTACTTGAAACCATTCACAAGACGCACTGTACCACTAAAAGCACACACCACCCAACTTCATCCACTCACATATCCACCTCCCAACCCTCTTGCAACCCTTTTGCCTGGCTACACCAACACTTTCATCCGTAGCGGCGCAAGCTTGTGTTCCTGCACAAGCTGGAACAATTCCTCCATGTCCTTTTCCGATGCAATCGTCACAAAGTCTCCCTCCTCATCTCGGTACCGGATTCCGAAACTTCCCTCCAACCCAAACATGCTAACCAGCTCCTCGCAAAGTCCTTCATAAGTCCACTTCGAGTCTATTCTCAGCCTTCTCAAATCCCCATCCTTCTCCACCTTGACAGTGATCATCCCATGACTCATCATTCCATCCACCTTCTTCTCCCCCTCTTGATCACTGCTCTGTCCTACTCCCGCACTACCCGCCACACCCTTCCTCCCCTTGGCCTGCACTCCATCCATTCCCGCACCTTCCACCTTGGCGTTCATCACTCTGGTACACGGCACCATGATTGCCGCTTCAACAGACGCCGTTTCCACGTCCTCATCCTCCCTCTTTGGAGCCGCCAAGCTACTTCCCGCCACTCCCTTATTCGCATCTCTCGCCCCGCTGAAGATTCTATCGATATTCCGTCTACGTTCCAAGACAGGCACGATTCTTCTCTTTCTCCCCTCCCTGGAACCTCTCGGCCTTCCCCTTTTCCTCCCTCCCCTCTTCATCCCAACAAAGAAACCCTCCTTAATCTCTCCGATTGCATCCTCGCCATCCTCTCCATCCTCTCCGTCCTCAATCTCCTCTTCCACTTCCCCCCCACCTTCCGACTCACTGGATACAACAATACTGGCCATCTTTCCCAAATCCACCGGCGGTGTTCTCCTCAACCTTTTCCTGCCATCATCACCGTCGACAATACTGTCCTCTTGCTTCCGCAAGACGCCCCTCATCACCGCGCCACCTCTCTTCCCGTTCTTTGGACCCCCCCTTCTGCTGGGAGGTACAGCGACGCTATTCTCCCTAAGCAACTCGAGATCCTGCGGTGACCCCGTGATCGGAGTAACAATAGGGTTGGTCAAATCTCTTGTCAACCTCGTTGCACCGCGGTGTTTGACAGGAAACCCAGTCACCCGGACCGGCTTCCAGCCTGCTTTCCTCGAGGCGGAGACGGTGCCACACGGGCCCTGATACAAGACGACGCGACGGTGATAATAGAGGTTGTAGCAGCGGCGACAGAGGGTTTGCAAGCCGTCTGGACCTGTGTTCCACTGTGCGGTGCGGGTGGTGTGACAGACGGTGCGATAGCAGCGTTTGACGGAGGGTGTGGAGGAGGGCGGGGAGTGGGAGGTGGAGGGGGCGGTGATGGCGGACGAAGGTGGGATTGCGGGTTGTGGATCGGGGGATGCGGCGCGGGAGGGGGAGAGGATTGGGGGAGGCCAGCGACGACGGGGGACCAAGATGGAGCCGGCGGGGGAGGAGGCGCGACTGAACGGCATGGCGAGGATTGTGTGGAGGGGGGTAGGATGGAATGGCGGAGGGGAGGGATAACAGGTTGTGCGGTGTGTGGGGAGGTCGAGGACAGTTGGGTGGCGGGGCGGGGCAGGAGGTTGGGTGATGGGGGACGTGTTGGGGGATTATGGGGGCGATGTATGCGGGGCCGGGGAGGCGGGGAGAGGGGCAGGGGTGAGCCAGTGGCGCTTTATCAGCAGGAAAGAATGCATTCGGCGCAAGGCGAAAGCGGGTGCTGTTAACGCGGAGAGTAGCAGACGGCGAAATCCCGCCGTACAGTAACTAGTATGCAGGGCGGTTTTGAAATTTGACAAAACCACGTTTATCGTTGTGATGTGGATCACAAGGGGACTCGACTTTTTTCTTTTTTTTTCCTTTTTTTGGGTTAAATAGAGGGACGACTGTCTTTTCGAGCTTGAAGTAGGAAATTTTATCCATTTTATCCAAATACGCGAATGATAAACGGTATCAGTGATTTGGTGGTACACGCTACTCCATTCACAGTTGGACAAGTGGAATAAATTCGAAATGGGAAACTTTGTCTTGAAACAAATCTTCGTTTTTAGTCAGCACAACGCAGGATGTACTGTACAATACAGTACTTGTACTGTACATACAGTACAGAATCTCCGAGATTACAGACAAATCACAGTACTGTTCTGTATTGTATTGTACAGTAACAGTAACATTATTTGAGAAAGTGCCTAATTTACAGTATAACATGTACAGTACCTTGGGCCTTGCATTCATTTACGCAAATAGATTCCCGTACTGTACTGTACTGTAGATACTATGCAGTATGTATTTATATCCTGAGTGCAGTTCTGGAATACAGTAATACTGCCCTCGGGCAGTCATCTCTCCGCTGGCAGCCTGGAATACACTAATACCGCCCTTGGGCGGTATCACTGTAATTCATGTCAAGAACAGAAACCTGCTGCGAAAACGTCCCTGCCGAATGATGTGTCAACATGACCAGTTTTTTTTGCAAAACAATGTTCATTGTACCCGCAAGATGACAAATAGTGGCGAGAGTGATCTTCTGTAATTTCGTTGCATTACAAAAACCCCATTTTCCGACGTGTACAGTCCTGCACAGTTCTGTGCTGGCAACACAATGGTACTGTACGGTACTGTAATTGTTGCCGACTTTATACAGCTGCCGCGAGTCGCGAGGACATTGGGACTGCATTCTGTACCGCACTGACATTCAGTACGGTATGCACATCCCGTCTTTGCTTCTCGTGTATAGTACTGTACTGAAAGAGGAATGTTTCTATCGTGTACAGTACAGCAGTTGCATTGTTGTAGTCAGTAAGAGCTTGTTGGGACGTGGCCGAGGCCGTCAGTTTGTAATTGGTTGTAAGAAAACAGGTGCAAGGGGAAAGAAAGATTTAGTGCGGGGTCTACTTGTTTATATTTTCGTTTAATGCCTCTACAGGTTTTTCGACGGCGGATTCAGGGAACATTATGCCTATTTATCCCAACGAAAACCACATCAGTACACTTGTATCGGCACATGATCGGGATGCACTACACGATAATCGCTACTCTCCAAATGACCGGAATCAAGCCGAAATGTCAAGATATGATGCGATATTTTCTGGCGTTCATCCGCATTTCCATACACTTGCAGGTATGAGAAACGGTTGTCGAGGTCCCACGTTGGGTTGACAGAAAAAGGAGAAATGCAACGAATACTTTGCTACATGAAATAACACAATATCAGAAATAAAAACAAAAGTAACTTTTCTTTTTGTAAAAGTGCAAAACTTGACCAGTCAAAGCCATAATCGCGGAATTTCGGTCAAAACCTGACAAATCAGGAGCCTTGACGCCAATTTCAAGAGTAGATACTGCTAGTCGTCTAGAGCTTCCCAGGAATATTTTTCCCCTCGAGATGTGCTGGATCCCCAAATTTTTACTGATTTTTATGTATTAATTTTTAATTTAACAAGGATAATTCTCTTCCCGCAACTGAAATGCGAGGTTGTCGAAATTTAGCCGAAAAACAACTTGATTCAGCCTTTGAATTCCCGCCCCGATGACGCTGCAACTTCGAGTAGGATCTATTTCAATCCCTGCCCGCCTGCGCCGTTGGTCTCGCCGCTTCACACCCGTCCTCCTCGCCCACTCCGTTCCCACTTGACAACTCACCTGTAAACACCCTCTTCCCGTCTTACGCCCCCGTCCAAACTCCCAATCATGGCCATCGAGCCCTCCGCCGACGAGTTTCCTCCCCTGGAATTCGAGATGAAGGCCAGCAGCAACCATCCATCCTCGCCTGACAAAACTACCGCCGAGCCTACCTTGGTTGCACCGGAGCAGCAACTATTGACCCCGGTCAAACTCGAACCCCAAACAACCACTCCCCTGCTTACCGCCTATGCCAACCCCGATCACATCTCACAGGCCCACATGCCTCTCACCGACACCGACTCCACTCACCCATCCCAAGTCGCCTCCGCATCTCCTCATCACCTCGTCCACACCCAATCGCAACAACTTTCCCAACCAAACCACTCCACACAACCTCCTGCTTCCCCCCCTCAACAACATGACATGGACAATGACGCCATTCACCCAAGCAACCAGATTGTCGCCTTCCCCATGGAGCACAGACCTCTGGACAATCAACAAACAACACCCCCTAGTCTCCAACCCGACCTGCCGCTCCCCGATCAGGAGCACCTACCCAATCCCCGCAACCTCTCCCGCCGCCGTGTTCCACCCGAGAGGCTCTCACCCTCTCTGGATGAGCCCCGTCCTCTAAAGATCTGCAAACGAGTCGAATGCGGTGCAATCGGCGTACGCAATTTATACAAGGGGCCCGACGGCCCCAGTACATTGTGCTATAACTGCTACATGAAATACCGTGCACTTCGCCTCGTCGTCTACATGCATCTCATCTCGGGTCACATCTCCATTGCCCCGCATCCAGGTATGACTGCCATGCGTGTACTGGGCTTTGAACCGAGGTCCAAAGGACGGCTCCAACGACTTGAGCAGGCCGAGGTTGGTTCAACTGGAGGACAAGGAGGAGGACCACGAGTTGTTGGCACGCAGTCAGATGCGCGGGATGCAGAGTCGCGTCCGCAAGAGGCGCAGAGGCACTCCGCAGGCGACGGGGGAGCGTCAGAAGCGGCGCCGTTTGTCGCAACCACGCCCTTTGGCTGAGGGGTTGAAAGATGGCGAGGGGGTGTATGTCAAGGCCGAGTGGAGGTCGGATTTGAGGCGATTCCGTGTGCCGATCGGTGTCAGTTTACACGCGTTTCGGGAGGAGGTGCGCCGGGTGTGTTTCAGTGGAAGCGGGAGCAGTTGTTCTGTATCACGTTTAGGGATGAGTATGGTGACTATGTTCGGCTAGGAGAGCAGAGCAAGATGGCGCGCATGTTCGAGACAGCGGAGGACAAACCCAGCTCTGTCGTAAGAGTGAGAATTGTCTCCTAGGTGGGTTTGTGCATGGACTAGTCAACATATCGGGTCGTTGCACAGAGTATCTTGCGAATTGAGTAACCGTCATGTTATGAATACCAGTAATGTCGAAGAATAAAGTTAGGGCAATGCATTTCCAGAAAGTCTACCGTACACTCGGATTTGACGAGTACGGTTAGCTGAAAGAACTTTAATACATTCAGTATCTAGCGGGACTGCGCACGCCCTAAGTATACAGCTAAGATCTAACCGGATGTACCTTTTAACTGAACCGCGTGTTCCACGTCGGATACTTTGCGATATTCCTCACGGTCTGGCTGAAATTCCGGTCGCCGCCAGGATGTGCACTGAAATGCGCTACTGTCAGCTTGATTCCATTTGTGGTCGGTCCGCCGTATTGATTGGTATGTGAGGAGAGGCAATAGATTGCTGCTGTATGTTGGTGTGGTTCAATCATGGTCGATTCTCCGACGCAGGGGCGCAGGGGAGGGAGGAGGAGAGAGGCGTGGATGGTTGAGGCTGGCGAGTGTGTTATGTGGTAGTGCCCGATGCTTTGTGCCGAAAAACCATATTGGTCTTGGTAATAACGTATGCTACAGTACTGGACGTATCTTGTCAAAGGCTTGGGACAGTTGGCTGCGCCTCTTTTGCAATTGAAACTTTCCACTTGAAAGATCAACCGTCCCGAATGGTTGAGCAGTGAATCTGTGCTCGGGAAAATGACGAGCCGTTTACTTACAGATCGGAAAGGGCCCCCAGATGAACGTAAGTGATTTGACATGTGAGATGGGTGATTGTGGGTTTTCCACCGCCGACAGTAGGTAACCTGTAAATCTTGCGAGCAATATGAGTCAATCCCGTAAGTTATGCCACACCGAATTTGGATTCCAACTCAAGAGAGTCCACGGAAAAACTCATGCAGCCTGGAGCACACACTCTCATACACTTGCTCAAATCTGATTCACACTTAGCCAGTACTTATCCCTTGCACAACCGCAGGATTGCAACCGACACTTTCCCCCAAGCCAATACTACTCAAAATGTCTTTCTGGCAACATCCTTAACCATGCAATGCCTCTGATCTCTTTCTATCTCCTGCTCAACAAATCCTGTGCTATCCATGCTTAGCACAAACCCTTACCCAGCACAACCTGTCGACAACTGCCTCCACACCGTACCCGTCCCTTACATTCACCGTTTCTTGAAATGGCCACATCACGCTACAACAAACGCTTCCGCTCAGATTCAGAATCGGAGTTCATATTGGACGGCTCCGATGATATGCTTCGCCAAGGCTTGCTCGGCTTGCAAGAGAACCTCAACAATCGTAAACTGTCGAGGACCGGATGGCGTCAACACTCTTTGTTCCGCTTGTTACAAGCGTTATCGCTCCAAGAATCTGCGAATCTACCGATTGCCATCCGGAAGGCTTACTGCAACCAAGACAGTCGGAGCCACCCGCCTCATGGTCACGGGCTTCCCCTTCCAGATTAGAAGCAACTGGGTCGATACTGAGCGACCGAGTGTTCGAGTTGCAACAGCTGCTGAACATGCACGCTTGCCAAAACCAAAGAAATTTCGCAAGAAGAAAGTGCTCACTATCCCGAGTTCCAGCGACGAGGGCCAGTCGTCAGAGGAACCTGCGAGTGGTAGCAGGGGAGAAATGGATATTGGAAAGTGGTCAGCATCCAACTTTTTGTCCTGCATTGCATGTGGTACTGTTGGCAAGCCGCCTGATACTGGACCAGATGGCCCGCATACGCTGTGCGCCCAATGCGGACTGAGATACAGAAGTTTCCAGCTGCGGCTGTACAGACTGAGAAGCGGTCGCGTGACAGCTGAACCTTCCCCAAGGGCGTCCATGGTGCTTGCAACTGGATTCGAAGTGTATGGGATTGGATGCGACTGGCAACGGCCCCGTGTAAAGCCGGCGACGAGGCACCAACATGCCGTGGTCGCCCAGTTCGACAGGCTATGCCTCTCGTGCAGAAGGCAATATGATGCGTTGGGCACAGGGCCAGATGGGTATAAGACACTTTGCACAGCCTGCGGTGGAAGGTACTATCGTCAAGAACTTTGCGTGTTTCGGTCACCCGATGGCAGGGTTAGTGTGATGAGGAGGCCTGGTGCAAAAAGGGCGATTGTGATTGGGTTTGAACGAAGCGCACCCGACGTTTGCGGCAGATATGATTTGCGTTTTCCAATAGTTAGGATCGCGATGGCGGGAGAACACGCAAAGTTTCATTCCGGCGCCAACGGAGTCTGTGGGGCACGGATTGTCGACCACCGGATGACTGACTATGACGAAGAAGTTGGGGAGGAGGTTGAGGGCACAGACCTGGGAAAGGACCAAGATTATGACAAGGAAAGTGGTGAATACGGGCGCGGGGACCTTACCGGAGAGTCGAACACGGATAAGAACAAATGGGGAATCTATGTTCCCAAAAAAGGAGTAGGTAGGCCTGTGCAGCTACTGGCAAGCACAGGTAGCGATACGAACAAGGGCTCGTCTGGGGGGCGAAGGGCTAGGGATACATCCGGTACAGAGGAGAGACCACCAGCAACGAGACGAGATGAGAATTCAAGCTTTATTGTCAAAGCTACGTGCAGTTATGGGTGGGAGACAAAATTGAGGTACATATACGTTGCGTACGGTGTCAAGGTGACCTCCTTCAAGCAGGTCTTGAAAGAGACGTTCCGCATGGATGCCCCTTTTTCTATATGCTATAAGGACGAGGATGGGGATTCAATCCAGGTTAGTGAGGACGCCGATATGGCTCCGATGTTTGCGCAGGCCAGGCATCGTCAGGGAGCATTACAAGTGCAGCTCAGGCCGCCATGATGATCGGTTTAGATGGAAGGACCAGTACTGACCTTGATGATGGGTTTTCCTGATGCCGATAAGGATAAAGGAAAGAGGATTACGGCGCCATGGTATTGTACGGGAAACCGATTTCGATGAAAACTTAGATCGGTAGGCAGAACCTCCTCTTTTTTTCTCAGGTAGAAACAGACGATAGAGTGGCTCTTCTGACTCCATAGCTAAATGCAGCAGTGTACTAGAGCAAAAGTCGGAACACTGCCGTAAAATAATGGATGAAAAATGAAAGCTGACAACGGTATCTTCCGAGACAAATCCTTCTGCGGTAGCATGCCGCGTCAGTCGTCTTCACCAAAGCGGCCTGTCTATTGCCTGGTCTCTCCACATCTTTCATGACAATATGAAAACGTCTTGCATCCTCGTCGTTCAAAGACAATACCTCCAAAACTCCCCCGGTTCTCTGTTCTCTGAACTCTCACAGTAAACAGACACCCTATTTTCCCTCTTTGCAGTAGTGCTGAATTAAGCGTCAGATATTTTCATCTACGCCGCGACTGACTAGAACTCTTCGTGTCCAATACTTGCTCCGCCAGTTAGTAGTTACCTGCTGTGTCGATTCTGGCGGCTACTATTGCGGCAAAAGTATTTTCTCAACGGTCATTAATCGGAAGTTATTGCTACAGTAATTGAAGGCTTTCTCAAAACATTCGATTCCAGGCAGTAGAATTGGCTAAACTGAGTACATTCGGCCTATTTCGCGAATGCTTTATGTAGTCAGCATGAGGTGCGATCGGGTATCTGTAGAATTCAAGGCCTACCAGATGTACCATTTACCAGAAGCGGCTCAAAAGCTGCAAACTCCACAGTAAGCAATTGGGAGATATGCTCCCTTTCTTTGACCAGACAGCTCTTGGGCTGCTCGCATTGGCTCGCTTCTACCTTCCATTGGTTTCCTAAAGCTGCGCCAATACTATGGTCGATCCATCTGCTGGAGGGCTCGTTCTTGTGTCATACCGTAGCTTTCCATAGTCAGAGGACACCTGCCAGTTAGCCACACTCCAGTTGCAGTTACGTCACATCCTCATTCCTCTCAGGTGTGATCAAGCATGAAACCCTCTATTCTAAGAGTTGTGATTTTACCAATTTCAACAGAAGTTCCATAGTTTAATCGAGCTTAGTCGAGAAGCAAGAGCCCGATTCCAGCACCTCTCAATTATTGACCTTATGATACTTGAATGGATCTAGATAATAGTTAATTTTGGTAGACTGAAGAATCCAGCCCAAGAATGCGTTTGCTGGGACCTTTCTTCGTATTGAAACGATTGAATAGATTGCACTTGTCGCAACGAATAATAAAAGGTTGTTTTGGATGAATAGCTGCTGTGTACCATCAATTACTGGAGATACAGGTTGCCGAGTCTACACAGGGTCATCATTTCTTGTAGAAGTACTTTTTGTGCTGGTCGCAAGAATAGACTGCATAGACTGGGGCAGCTGACGGCAATGGAGCATTCTGGTAAGCTGATGACCAGATCCTTACAGAGAGGGCGCGAGAGACTTGAGGAGCGGCCCTGCGGCAGCGATTGGCGTTGAGGCTGAGCGAAATGCGCCCTCAGAGTAAGGAAAGTAGGATGACGTCAAATTGCAGGAAAAAGGTTCCGAGGTGGTCCGAGAGTTTTCAGTTGATTAAATAGACCAGGCTGGAATTAGTATCTAAAACGTGGGATGATCTGAGAGAGTGGATTTTATACGACGTGACCGATGAAAGATGGACTGGGACTAGAGAGGCAGTTCCCTTCATGATAAAGAGAAAGAGCTACACGGCGGTTCACGGAAGTTGCAGCTGTATATATGTTGGGATCTAGTTATGGCTCGTCGATACGATGAGACTACAGCTGTAAGAGTGGCTAGAGAGATTGAGGAAGGAGTGATTTGTAGATGTAAATCAGAAAGCGGTTCTTTCGGGATCAAACAACAATAAATCCCCAGAATTTGAAGGGGATCAAAACAAGGGCCTCAGACGGGACCCTGCACTTGTCTTCGGAAGCGCACGAGGACCGCCGAGTATTTAGTCGTTGATGTTTATGGCAAAAAGGCTACAGACCACTGCTCTTTGGGTATTCATCGCCCAGCACTGACATTCCCCAAAAGTAGTATATGCAAATTTTTTGTCATCAGATGACAAAGATTCAACTCATTCGCCAATAAATCCCGTGAAAAGCCCATTCTACAGTCCCTCATCCGCAGCCCCCATTCCTCACCGCCGTCACCCTGCCGTGCACAAACGCCCCTTTTTTTCTATAAATATCCCATTCTACCACCTCATCTCCCCAATAGCTTCCCACCCCTACCCCACCTCATTCACTCGCAACACACCTCTCCACTTGCCACCCACAATGACGTCCTGCACCACTTATTGCCCCGCCTGTGACAAACACCATCGTCAAGCACAAATCTCTGACAACCCCATGGCCACCACCCTCTGCCAATCCTGTACCAACTCCCTTCTCCTCAACTCCCGCTTCATCCCTCGTACAGGCTGTGTGCTCCCGGTCGAGCAACGCCGCGTTCGCCCCAGCCATAGAACCCACGATAACTGGCATCGCAATCGCTCGCGCGATCAGAATAGCTTTCCCGAGCACCACCTCCCTCCTGCTTTGTCGCGTTCGGCTGTACCTCCACCCCCTGCTGTGCAAACTCGGGATGAACAGCGAGACGAAGCCGGGACGCCCAGCGGATCGTCCTCGACTTTCACTGCGGGTGAACAGGGTGAAGGTGATGAGGTGGACATGTGTTTGAAATGCCGCGCGACTGGGTGTGAGAGGCTGCGCTCGGGACCGGATGGGTATTGTACGCTTTGTAACAAGTGCGGGGTGCAATACATGCGGCTTCGGTTGCCGTTGTACCAAACGGAGGACGGGAAGGTGACGGTTGTGCAGGGGGAAGATAGGGTACGGGTTAGTCATTTGGGGTTTGAGAAAAAGAGGCAAGGGAGGAGTGCACGGGATTTGACTCGACCGGTGGTGGAGAGGGTTGAGGAAAGATGAGGGGGGTGCAGTGAGGGTGACGGGGGAGAATGAGATAGTCGGGAGTCAGGGGGAGGGCGGGGAAGAAGACAAAGGAGATAAGAGCGGTAATTTGCGAGGTAGGTTTATTGTGGAGTTGGGTGTAAAGAAGGTGATTGAGAAGAATAAGGAGGGCGTGGTAGACGGACTGTTTATTGAGGCGAAAATGAAAGCACAGGGGGCCGGAATATGAGGCGATTTCCGCTGTGATGAGAAAGCGTTCGTACATCGAACTGTCTGAAATGCTGTAGGGGTGTTTCGGAACGGAGGATAAGTAGTTGGTGGAATAGGTATCACGAAATACGGCAGAGGGGGAGTTTGTTAGGGTTGCGGAGGGTAATGAAGTGGTTGAGTTATGCCGTGTGGCGCAGTCGTACAAGATTAACATAGTTTGTTTTGAAGATTGGGACACCGTTTGACTTTTAATACAGATGTAGGAAGTTTCTTTGTTACATTTATTCATGTTGAATCATTCATTTACAGGTGTGCCGTGTTGGACGCTGCCCGTCGTTGGCTTTATTACAACTGCTGTTACAGAAAACAGCATATTTACTCATTCCTTATCCAGAGTGTGCACCGACTGATCGATGCAGCAAGGAAACAATTGTACTCGACTAACTTGTAAGCCCGGCGAATCCGCTTGGTACAGTCTCAATATGAAAGTATCAAACTTTCACACCCCTGTACTTTTTTACTCATTAATTTTCTTCAATACTTGAAAAGGGCCACTACAGTAGACTAGCTTTGGAGCGGGAGGCAAACTTCTGCATGTTGCGGGCTACGACCAATCGCTAAAGCTGCACACGTGGACCAAATGGCATAGCTGAGCTTTTGATAAAGCCGACAGGATACCTTCGCCTTAGAGCTTCCGATACGGGCCGCGATGGCGGCCGCATACTCGTCGACCACCTTGGATGTGGTCTCCGATGGGCATCCCAGGGAATCAAAGGCTAGCGCGACAAACTGACAGCCGAGAAGCGGGCGTCCCGGTGAAGCATGGCCAGGAATGGCGGCGATTTTGGTCTCAAAAGTCCCTCAGTTTCCGTCGTTCTGCCGCATTGGCGGCGGCGCGCGCTTCCCGGGCACCCTTGGATAGGAAGCAGTGTTGGAAACCCCTGCACCATCATTGCCACATTTACAGCCTTTCATGTGTTGATTTACTGTCAGAAATTTATTCCCTTCATTACACGTGGCAGTCATGATCTCCATTTCTTTTCCTATTATTCTGAAAAAGAATATATTTTTATATTATTTTTTATTAATATTCGCGGCGCAACTACCTTTCTTAAACCCCATATACCAGTGGATTCTCCCTCTCAGATCCGCGCTTAGCAGAGTCCGCCGCTGAAGAATTTGATGATCTACAACGGTCATCATATGAAAAGTTACACGGCATAGCTCTCACGGACCGAGCCTGGGACCAAGTATGCCTCCCCATGCACCTCGGAGGCCAGGGCTTCGAAAGCATCGCCTCGTGCCTCCACGGCGCTGCCGCCGCCAGCATCATTGATGCTGCGCCCGCACGGCAGCGAACTTCCGCATACGCCACGCCGCGTGCTTGTGCACTAGCTTCTGGCCGCTACCGCGGCGACCGGTCCTTCCTCCTCCGTCAGGCTGGGCCTTCTCTCCGCCGTTTCGCCCTCTCCATCCCCGGAATAGTCGACCTTTCCACCCTTGACCCTCCAACTCTAGCTGCTTCACCCACCAACACACTAACCCTTCTCAAACGGGTGCAGCAAGAGGCGCGGGCAAGAGTACATTGGCACGACGACTCCTGGGAGAATGCCCCAGACCCGACCGCCCATAGCGACGCCGACATTCGACATCGCATCCGTGGCCTAGCGTTCCGCCGCAGCCCCGCTGCGGCGTTTCTCTTCGCTCATCCCACGGCAGCTACGAAGGTCCACACTACACACTGGCAGACCATGCTCCGCCGTCACCTCGGACTGCCAGTGTATGATGACTCCATGGCCCTCAACTGCCACCACTGTGACCACCCCTTGGACACCCTCGGGGATCACGCCGCCGACCTCTGCTGCCCTGGTTTCGGCCGTCGTCACCGCCACAACTCGCTATGTAATGCGATTGCGACGCACGTTACCCGCGCCGCGGGTCTGGATACTCGGCAAGAGGTTCCGTTCCTCGTCCCGGGCACTGAGCTCCGCCCCGCCGATATCCTTGTACAACCACCACCAACCCCGGAAGGCACAACGTTGCGCCCCATTGCCTGTGACATCACCGTCGTTTCACCGTTCAAGGCCGCAGTTCGCACCAAGGCGACCCAGGCTGCCGGAGGCGCTGCTGAACTGGCGGCCCGCGACAAGGTTACAACCCTGGAACGCAACATCGCCCGACGACTCCCCGCTCCATCGACTGGCCCATCTTCTGCGCCTTACACGCCGAACTTCACGTTTCGACCTCTGGCGTTTGATTCCCTAGGTGCCCCTTCCCCTGGCACTATTGCATTTATCGAGGAGTTAGTTCCGCGGATCGCGTCCAAGTGTCACTCGACAGTTGGCATTGTCCGCAGCCGTATCTACCAGCGACTGAGTTGCACCCTGTGGTCCTCCATCGCCGAAGCTATCCTGTCCCGAGCACCGATGCGCACGGACGACGAAGTACATCCGGTTAGATCTTAACCGTATAGTTAGGACGTGCGCAGTCCGCAGTAGATACTGAACGCATTAAACTTCCTCCCTTTTTTGAACATGTGCCCTATTACTTGAACAAGAGAAAAAGTTTGCAAATTTTAATCATTTTTAATCATCCCCTTCGAAAACATACCCTTTCAAGATGTTTCAAAGACACATTCTATGAAGAAAAATGCGATGAATGCATTTCGGCGCCGAGGGAGAAACAGGGCGCGCTGTCTGCGACAAGTGGCTAAAATTTCCACGCGAACGTATGCAAATTGAGCAGATACTATGAGCTCAGCAGAATCGGGCCCATACTCTCCTAGTATCAACCCCGAGAGGAAAGCATCAAACCCGTCCCTCCTTTCCCATCGCACACTACATCAAACCAAACATTACCGAGGCCCCCTCACCATGCCCCGTCGAACAAATGCACAGGAGTGCTTCGAGAGTTCCATCGGGGCAATCAACCATAGAGCAACGACACGCGATGCCGCTGCAACTGCCCGACTATCTCTCTCCATGTTTCACTATCGACTCAAACGTTCTCACCAAGAGCCCGAAGGCAGATGGAATTTATCAGTCGAACTGGAAAAAGAGTTTTCTCCCTGATAAACCACAATACAATGAATAGATTTCCGCTAGGCAGTGAGGATGTGGATGAAGCCATTCAACATATCGTTCAGGCAATGCCTGCAAAACGCCGTTCCAAGTTTCTATTCCTGAACAATCGCCTTGGTGCCAACTTTCTCCGTAACTTTCTAGACAGGAATAAACAAGACATTCGCTTCGGAAAGCCGTCACAAGAGGAGGACAAACGATAGAGGGAACGCAATATAGAAACGCTTACTAAGAATTTCGCAGCTTTAGAGAAGATCATCAAAGAGAATGAAGTTGATGAATCGCGTGTTCCCAACATTGATGAAAGCGGTCTTTGCCCGAGTGAAAGCCGAGGATGGGTTCGTATGAAAGCCCATATGACTCGAGGGAGTGCAGATGTTCGACTTACTCCCACATTTCGGAACATCGATCATTTCACATTGCTACCGGTTGATTTTTCAAACGGTGATGTCGGTGCTCTGTTCTTTGTTTTTAAGGGATGCTCAATCAAGCATCGAGTACTCAAATATTGTGAAGTGGATACTATTGACAAGTTTCTGATCGGTCTGCTCTACGGTTCTAAAGTTATCACTCGTGGTGATATTGCTTGTGTCAATGGCAACGTGTTTTAAAAGTGGGCGCATACTTTTTTGTCTGGTAACAGTAAATTGAAGCTCACATTAGATAGTTATAGAAGTGATATGGGTTTTACTGTTTTCAAATTTTTACATGATAACGGTTTTATTGCGTCTGCAATCCCATCTCATACAAAAAGATCAACAAAATCGTTGGATGTTGGTCTGTTCTACACTTTTAAAGAATATATTCGCCAAGGGGTACAATCTATCGTACAATTTGATTGCAATAATGCATATAGTGTTTTTACCTATCTGAAGATCGTTCAGGAGGCGTACGACACGGCCTACAAGCTGAGCACGCTTATCAGCGCATTTTCAAAGGCACGTATTCATATTGTTGACACTACTTCAATGCTACCTGTTTCCCAGCTTCCGGATGACCCTCAAAGATGCAGTGTACTGATTATGCAGCAATTAATTGTCCTACTGAAAGTTAAGCGGCGAACGAAAAGAGAAAGCAGAAGCATTAAACAATTTTTTTACGGCAAGAATTTGTTGACACCAGTTTAGGCTTGGTTATTACGTCTGAATATGCTCTTAATCTGGCGCAACGTTGTGAAATGGAACTGACTGCTCGCATACAGGAGCGCAATGCGCGGAGTGCTGCAGCTGCAGCAAGAAATGCCTTGAAGAGAGATATAATTCGATCTGAAAGGCTACTGTTTGAGAGCCAGTCTTTGGCCTATTGTGTGCGCATGAATAGTGATCCCGATATCGCACCGCGGGGTTTGGCAATTAGGCGGCAGATGGCTAATTAGAGAGTTGTCTTTCGTCGCGCATAAGGAGCACGTGCTAGCGCGAGTAATGGAAGTTTAATTTGATCTTTGGTCTCGTTGGTTGATAACGGCAGTCTATGAGCTGTGATTTGTCCATGGCCCATAAAATGATTAAAATTTTGTATTTTTTTGGATCAACTAATCATCTTTTCGTCCAAGGTTGAGGGAAATTTTGGCCAAAAGAATGATTTTTTATTCTTATTATATATTTACAGATACTCCTGTACTATTATTAATGAAGGTTGCATGGCCCTTTCTTTAACATACGCTTTCTTCGGATATGAAATAATTGAAAACTTCCCAACATGAAGCACTTGTTTGATTTATTTCCTTGTTTTGTTCAGGAATGGGGGCAATCCACTGGTATCAGAAGTGACCTAATTTCAGAAACACCAGTACAATACTGCACCGTATAATTCATCATGACAGGGCTTATCTCTTTGGTCTCACTACCAATGCAGTGCAAATCTGCAACACCATCTGATGCGTACTAAAATCTAATTAAAGAAACAACATCAGAATAGAGGACTACTCATGTGCACCGTATCTAAACTTGAAAGATATTTTTGAGAATTGGTTGAGCGTGACAAATTCATGATTGTTTTCATTAATTTATGACACAACGACGATAATTTATTTCAGTGAACACCAAAGTTCTGAAAAAGAACCAAGCAAAAATATGAAAACTATATATATTCGACACGCCATTTCCAGTGATGGCTGATAGCTTGGCGCAATGGGAATGACACCTGGATGTTAATCTCTAGAAAATGCCGTGCGACTGGATGTGAGAGGCTGCGCTCGGGGCCGAATGGGCATTATACGCTTTGTAACAAGTGTGGGGTGCGGTATATGCGGCTTCGGTTGCTTTTGCAACAGACGGGAGGCGGGAAGGAGACGGTTTTTGTGAAGGGGGAGGAAAGGGCCAGGGTTAGTCATTTGGAGTTTGACAAAGGGAAGCAAGGGAGGAGTGCACCGGATTTGACTCGACCGGTGGTGGAGAGGGTTGAGGAGGATGAGGGGGGTACAGTGAGGGTGACGGGGGAGAATGAGATATTCGGGAGTCAGGGGGAGGGCGGGGAAGAAAACAAAGGAGATACGAGCGGTAATGTGCGAGGTAGGTTTAGTGCGGAGTTGGGTGTAAAGAAGGTGAAACGTCATTTCCAGTGGTGGCTGATAGCTTGGGGCAATGGGTATGACACCTAGATGTTTATCTCTAAAACATATCTTCCTTGTAGTCATTTTTGTTCACAAAATGACCATGGATGCATTTTAAGGAATGTTGTATGTTTTTGAGACTTTTAAGTAAGCAGAAAGGTATATGCAAGCCATAAAGTGCGGCACCATCCTTTTCCGTTCAACGCAAACAGCTTTTTACAAAATAAATTCATTCTCACACAACTGCATACAACAGGAAAACTTCGCCAAGCGTGGATCTACAACAGATGCAGTTAATTCTGTTCTTGCTCAATTCAATTTGAATAGAGGACGAAAAAGGCATCCGATTCTTGTGGATCATGGACTTTACATGACCTCTACCATTAAGGATTTGGTTAAGGTTCTGGTTATGGACAAATATAGGATAGGCGCCCCATTTTTGGAGGGATTTCAGCTGTATGCTGAGAAGGTGATACCTTTTCATTCAACATTAGAAGTAGTTTATATCGACCAGGCTAGAAAGGTGACTGTCATGTTTAATTTTCCCCTTATTTCCCTGAAAATTCAAGCTTACGAACACCATATATTTGGCTACTCTTAGGCTGAGACGACGGCAAAATGCCCATAGTGATATGCGGGGACGATACAGGCTTCGAGCCGATGCTAGTCGAAGTCAAGAGGTAATTTATTTGCCCTTCTATTCAAGATAAATATGAAATTGAACGGGAAAGAATCGAAAGCTCGGAAAGTCTTCGTGGCTTGCAAAAGTATTTCAACAGTATTTAACGGTCTCAAATAATCATATAACTACATGAAGTACATTTAAACCGAGAATGTATTACAAAAGCCTCCCTTTATATATTCCAAGACAACTCACTTGATACTACTGGTCAGCGGAACTATGAGAAGAGCCATGAGTTTGTTATTGAGAGGCATTGGCGGCTTGAAGCCACTTCAGATGGCTGGAAGGATGCCAACGTGGTAATAAAGGAAAGCGTCGCTGGTCCTGAAGTGTCATAATTGGTTGAGAATGGGATATATGGGACATTTTGATGTCTTCCCTGTAGAATTTACTATTCATCCTAAATAGCGGCCAAATTTTGAACTGTATTTGATTATTGGGGTACATTATCTCCAATTGTATCCACTCAAGGGCAAGAATGTTTTTTACCAGGAAATATGAAATCAATTTCACCCTAGAACTGTGTTCATCATTTCAGATCAAAAAGGCCGATAATATTATTCCAAATCTTTGGTTTAAACGGCTGACTCGATAAAAAATCTAAATTCATTCCCAGGTTTGTTTTGGCTCGGGTCCAAATTAGTCAGTCATTGTTTGTTATTTCTTTCAGATGGAGTATTTAGATATTCTTCAACTTTTTCAGCATAAAATAGGGAAGGGAAAACGGTATAAGTATTAGACAAGATATAAAGCTATAGAACATCCTTTCATTGTCCAGATCAACCGCCAGAACATGATCCATCGACGTACACCACGTTATTAAGACCTCCTCTACCACTATATGTCAACGCAAATATCCTTTCATTGTGTCTTTGATATCGCAAAAAGAATACAAATCGTCATGAAGCAGCCTCTGACCTCATACTACCACCACATCCCTTCGTAAACGATTCTCCTTCTCCAAAAGCTAACTTCCCCACTCCTACCCATTCACACTCCAAAAACCTCTCCTCTTTCCATCGACCATGTCTTCTTGCA
The DNA here is from genome assembly GCA_002205965.3 of Kappaphycus alvarezii. Classification (NCBI taxonomy): domain Eukaryota; phylum Rhodophyta; class Florideophyceae; order Gigartinales; family Solieriaceae; genus Kappaphycus; species Kappaphycus alvarezii. The sequence continues at coordinate 111,129 of NADL03000147.1, forward strand.
CTACTCATTGCCCCAGTTGCGACAAACCCATTCGTCAAGCGCGAATCTCTGACAACACAATCACCGCCACCCTCTGCCAATCCTGTACTACCTCCCTTCTTCTCAACTCCCGTCTCTTCCCTCTCAAAGGATGCGTGCTTCCGTTCGAACAACGCCGCGTCCGCCCAAGCCCTAGAATCAACGATAAGTTTCCTCGCAATCGCTCGCACGATCAGAATAGCTTTCACGAGCACCATTTCACCTCCTGCTCCTGCTTTGTCGCGTTCGGCCTTACCACCACCCCTGCCGTGCAAACTGGGGATGAACAAAGGCAAGACAACGCTAGGAGGCCCGGCGGATCCTCATCGGCTTTAACCGCGGGTGAGCAGGGTGAAGATGATGAGGTGGACATGTGTTTAAAATGCCGCGCGACTGGATGTGAGAGGCTGCGCTCGGGGCCGAATGGGCATTATACGCTTTGTAACAAGTGTGGGGTGCGGTATATGCGGCTTCGGTTGCTTTTGCAACAGACGGGAGGCGGGAAGGAGACGGTTTTTGTGAAGGGGGAGGAAAGGGCCAGGGTTAGTCATTTGGAGTTTGACAAAGGGAAGCAAGGGAGGAGTGCACCGGATTTGACTCGACCGGTGGTGGAGAGGGTTGAGGAGGATGGGGGGTACAGTGAGGGTGACGGGGGAGAATGAGATAGTCGGGAGTCAGGGGAGGGCGGGGAAGAAAACAAAGGAGATACGAGCGGTAATGTGCGAGGTAGGTTTAGTGCGGAGTTGGGTGTAAAGAAGGTGAAACGTCATTTCCAGTGGTGGCTGATAGCTTGGGGCAATGGGTATGACACCTAGATGTTTATCTCTAAAACATATCTTCCTTGTAGTCATTTTTGTTCACAAAATGACCATGGATGCATTTTAAGGAATGTTGTATGTTTTTGAGACTTTTAAGTAAGCAGAAAGGTATATGCAAGCCATAAAGTGCGGCACCATCCTTTTCCGTTCAACGCAAACAGCTTTTTACAAAATAAATTCATTCTCACACAACTGCATACAACAGGAAAACTTCGCCAAGCGTGGATCTACAACAGATGCAGTTAATTCTGTTCTTGCTCAATTCAATTTGAATAGAGGACGAAAAAGGCATCCGATTCTTGTGGATCATGGACTTTACATGACCTCTACCATTAAGGATTTGGTTAAGGTTCTGGTTATGGACAAATATAGGATAGGCGCCCCATTTTTGGAGGGATTTCAGCTGTATGCTGAGAAGGTGATACCTTTTCATTCAACATTAGAAGTAGTTTATATCGACCAGGCTAGAAAGGTGACTGTCATGTTTAATTTTCCCCTTATTTCCCTGAAAATTCAAGCTTACGAACACCATATATTTGGCTACTCTTAGGCTGAGACGACGGCAAAATGCCCATAATGATATGCGGGGACGATACAGGCTTCGAGCCGATGCTAGTCGAAGTCAAGAGGTAATTTATTTGCCCTTCTATTCAAGATAAATATGAAATTGAACGGGAAAGAATCGAAAGCTCGGAAAGTCTTCGTGGCTTGCAAAAGTATTTCAACAGTATTTAACGGTCTCAAATAATCATATAACTACATGAAGTACATTTAAACCGAGAATGTATTACAAAAGCCTCCCTTTATATATTCCAAGACAACTCACTTGATACTACTGGTCAGCGGAACTATGAGAAGAGCCATGAGTTTGTTATTGAGAGGCATTGGCGGCTTGAAGCCACTTCAGATGGCTGGAAGGATGCCAACGTGGTAATAAAGGAAAGCGTCGCTGGTCCTGAAGTGTCATAATTGGTTGAGAATGGGATATATGGGACATTTTGATGTCTTCCCTGTAGAATTTACTATTCATCCTAAATAGCGGCCAAATTTTGAACTGTATTTGATTATTGGGGTACATTATCTCCAATTGTATCCACTCAAGGGCAAGAATGTTTTTTACCAGGAAATATGAAATCAATTTCACCCTAGAACTGTGTTCATCATTTCAGATCAAAAAGGCCGATAATATTATTCCAAATCTTTGGTTTAAACGGCTGACTCGATAAAAAATCTAAATTCATTCCCAGGTTTGTTTTGGCTCGGGTCCAAATTAGTCAGTCATTGTTTGTTATTTCTTTCAGATGGAGTATTTAGATATTCTTCAACTTTTTCAGCATAAAATAGGGAAGGGAAAACGGTATAAGTATTAGACAAGATATAAAGCTATAGAACATCCTTTCATTGTCCAGATCAACCGCCAGAACATGATCCATCGACGTACACCACGTTATTAAGACCTCCTCTACCACTATATGTCAACGCAAATATCCTTTCATTGTGTCTTTGATATCGCAAAAAGAATACAAATCGTCATGAAGCAGCCTCTGACCTCATACTACCACCACATCCCTTCGTAAACGATTCTCCTTCTCCAAAAGCTAACTTCCCCACTCCTACCCATTCACACTCCAAAAACCTCTCCTCTTTCCATCGACCATGTCTTCTTGCACTACTCATTGCCCCAGTTGCGACAAACCCATTCGTCAAGCGCGAATCTCTGACAACACAATCACCGCCACCCTCTGCCAATCCTGTACTACCTCCCTTCTTCTCAACTCCCGTCTCTTCCCTCTCAAAGGATGCGTGCTTCCGTTCGAACAACGCCGCGTCCGCCCAAGCCCTAGAATCAACGATAAGTTTCCTCGCAATCGCTCGCACGATCAGAATAGCTTTCACGAGCACCATTTCACCTCCTGCTCCTGCTTTGTCGCGTTCGGCCTTACCACCACCCCCTGCCGTGCAAACTGGGGATGAACAAAGGCAAGACAACGCTAGGAGGCCCGGCGGATCCTCATCGGCTTTAACCGCGGGTGAGCAGGGTGAAGATGATGAGGTGGACATGTGTTTAAAATGCCGCGCGACTGGATGTGAGAGGCTGCGCTCGGGGCCGAATGGGCATTATACGCTTTGTAACAAGTGTGGGGTGCGGTATATGCGGCTTCGGTTGCTTTTGCAACAGACGGGAGGCGGGAAGGAGACGGTTTTTGTGAAGGGGGAGGAAAGGGCCAGGGTTAGTCATTTGGAGTTTGACAAAGGGAAGCAAGGGAGGAGTGCACCGGATTTGACTCGACCGGTGGTGGAGAGGGTTGAGGAGGATGAGGGGGGTACAGTGAGGGTGACGGGGGAGAATGAGATAGTCGGGAGTCAGGGGGAGGGCGGGGAAGAAAACAAAGGAGATACGAGCGGTAATGTGCGAGGTAGGTTTAGTGCGGAGTTGGGTGTAAAGAAGGTGAAACGTCATTTCCAGTGGTGGCTGATAGCTTGGGGCAATGGGTATGACACCTAGATGTTTATCTCTAAAACATATCTTCCTTGTAGTCATTTTTGTTCACAAAATGACCATGGATGCATTTTAAGGAATGTTGTATGTTTTTGAGACTTTTAAGTAAGCAGAAAGGTATATGCAAGCCATAAAGTGCGGCACCATCCTTTTCCGTTCAACGCAAACAGCTTTTTACAAAATAAATTCATTCTCACACAACTGCATACAACAGGAAAACTTCGCCAAGCGTGGATCTACAACAGATGCAGTTAATTCTGTTCTTGCTCAATTCAATTTGAATAGAGGACGAAAAAGGCATCCGATTCTTGTGGATCATGGACTTTACATGACCTCTACCATTAAGGATTTGGTTAAGGTTCTGGTTATGGACAAATATAGGATAGGCGCCCCATTTTTGGAGGGATTTCAGCTGTATGCTGAGAAGGTGATACCTTTTCATTCAACATTAGAAGTAGTTTATATCGACCAGGCTAGAAAGGTGACTGTCATGTTTAATTTTCCCCTTATTTCCCTGAAAATTCAAGCTTACGAACACCATATATTTGGCTACTCTTAGGCTGAGACGACGGCAAAATGCCCATAGTGATATGCGGGGACGATACAGGCTTCGAGCCGATGCTAGTCGAAGTCAAGAGGTAATTTATTTGCCCTTCTATTCAAGATAAATATGAAATTGAACGGGAAAGAATCGAAAGCTCGGAAAGTCTTCGTGGCTTGCAAAAGTATTTCAACAGTATTTAACGGTCTCAAATAATCATATAACTACATGAAGTACATTTAAACCGAGAATGTATTACAAAAGCCTCCCTTTATATATTCCAAGACAACTCACTTGATACTACTGGTCAGCGGAACTATGAGAAGAGCCATGAGTTTGTTATTGAGAGGCATTGGCGGCTTGAAGCCACTTCAGATGGCTGGAAGGATGCCAACGTGGTAATAAAGGAAAGCGTCGCTGGTCCTGAAGTGTCATAATTGGTTGAGAATGGGATATATGGGACATTTTGATGTCTTCCCTGTAGAATTTACTATTCATCCTAAATAGCGGCCAAATTTTGAACTGTATTTGATTATTGGGGTACATTATCTCCAATTGTATCCACTAAGGGCAAGAATGTTTTTTACCAGGAAATATGAAATCAATTTCACCCTAGAACTGTGTTCATCATTTCAGATCAAAAAGGCCGATAATATTATTCCAAATCTTTGGTTTAAACGGCTGACTCGATAAAAAATCTAAATTCATTCCCAGGTTTGTTTTGGCTCGGGTCCAAATTAGTCAGTCATTGTTTGTTATTTCTTTCAGATGGAGTATTTAGATATTCTTCAACTTTTTCAGCATAAAATAGGGAAGGGAAAACGGTATAAGTATTAGACAAGATATAAAGCTATAGAACATCCTTTCATTGTCCAGATCAACCGCCAGAACATGATCCATCGACGTACACCACGTTATTAAGACCTCCTCTACCACTATATGTCAACGCAAATATCCTTTCATTGTGTCTTTGATATCGCAAAAAGAATACAAATCGTCATGAAGCAGCCTCTGACCTCATACTACCACCACATCCCTTCGTAAACGATTCTCCTTCTCCAAAAGCTAACTTCCCCACTCCTACCCATTCACACTCCAAAAACCTCTCCTCTTTCCATCGACCATGTCTTCTTGCACTACTCATTGCCCCAGTTGCGACAAACCCATTCGTCAAGCGCGAATCTCTGACAACACAATCACCGCCACCCTCTGCCAATCCTGTACTACCTCCCTTCTTCTCAACTCCCGTCTCTTCCCTCTCAAAGGATGCGTGCTTCCGTTCGAACAACGCCGCGTCCGCCCAAGCCCTAGAATCAACGATAAGTTTCCTCGCAATCGCTCGCACGATCAGAATAGCTTTCACGAGCACCATTTCACCTCCTGCTCCTGCTTTGTCGCGTTCGGCCTTACCACCACCCCCTGCCGTGCAAACTGGGGATGAACAAAGGCAAGACAACGCTAGGAGGCCCGGCGGATCCTCATCGGCTTTAACCGCGGGTGAGCAGGGTGAAGATGATGAGGTGGACATGTGTTTAAAATGCCGCGCGACTGGATGTGAGAGGCTGCGCTCGGGGCCGAATGGGCATTATACGCTTTGTAACAAGTGTGGGGTGCGGTATATGCGGCTTCGGTTGCTTTTGCAACAGACGGGAGGCGGGAAGGAGACGGTTTTTGTGAAGGGGGAGGAAAGGGCCAGGGTTAGTCATTTGGAGTTTGACAAAGGGAAGCAAGGGAGGAGTGCACCGGATTTGACTCGACCGGTGGTGGAGAGGGTTGAGGAGGATGAGGGGGGTACAGTGAGGGTGACGGGGGAGAATGAGATAGTCGGGAGTCAGGGGGAGGGCGGGGAAGAAAACAAAGGAGATACGAGCGGTAATGTGCGAGGTAGGTTTAGTGCGGAGTTGGGTGTAAAGAAGGTGAAACGTCATTTCCAGTGGTGGCTGATAGCTTGGGGCAATGGGTATGACACCTAGATGTTTATCTCTAAAACATATCTTCCTTGTAGTCATTTTTGTTCACAAAATGACCATGGATGCATTTTAAGGAATGTTGTATGTTTTTGAGACTTTTAAGTAAGCAGAAAGGTATATGCAAGCCATAAAGTGCGGCACCATCCTTTTCCGTTCAACGCAAACAGCTTTTTACAAAATAAATTCATTCTCACACAACTGCATACAACAGGAAAACTTCGCCAAGCGTGGATCTACAACAGATGCAGTTAATTCTGTTCTTGCTCAATTCAATTTGAATAGAGGACGAAAAAGGCATCCGATTCTTGTGGATCATGGACTTTACATGACCTCTACCATTAAGGATTTGGTTAAGGTTCTGGTTATGGACAAATATAGGATAGGCGCCCCATTTTTGGAGGGATTTCAGCTGTATGCTGAGAAGGTGATACCTTTTCATTCAACATTAGAAGTAGTTTATATCGACCAGGCTAGAAAGGTGACTGTCATGTTTAATTTTCCCCTTATTTCCCTGAAAATTCAAGCTTACGAACACCATATATTTGGCTACTCTTAGGCTGAGACGACGGCAAAATGCCCATAGTGATATGCGGGGACGATACAGGCTTCGAGCCGATGCTAGTCGAAGTCAAGAGGTAATTTATTTGCCCTTCTATTCAAGATAAATATGAAATTGAACGGGAAAGAATCGAAAGCTCGGAAAGTCTTCGTGGCTTGCAAAAGTATTTCAACAGTATTTAACGGTCTCAAATAATCATATAACTACATGAAGTACATTTAAACCGAGAATGTATTACAAAAGCCTCCCTTTATATATTCCAAGACAACTCACTTGATACTACTGGTCAGCGGAACTATGAGAAGAGCCATGAGTTTGTTATTGAGAGGCATTGGCGGCTTGAAGCCACTTCAGATGGCTGGAAGGATGCCAACGTGGTAATAAAGGAAAGCGTCGCTGGTCCTGAAGTGTCATAATTGGTTGAGAATGGGATATATGGGACATTTTGATGTCTTCCCTGTAGAATTTACTATTCATCCTAAATAGCGGCCAAATTTTGAACTGTATTTGATTATTGGGGTACATTATCTCCAATTGTATCCACTTAAGGGCAAGAATGTTTTTACCAGGAAATATGAAATCAATTTCACCCTAGAACTGTGTTCATCATTTCAGATCAAAAAGGCCGATAATATTATTCCAAATCTTTGGTTTAAACGGCTGACTCGATAAAAAATCTAAATTCATTCCCAGGTTTGTTTTGGCTCGGGTCCAAATTAGTCATTCATTGTTTGTTATTTCTTTCAGATGGAGTATTTAGATATTCTTCAACTTTTTCAGCATAAAATAGGGAAGGGAAAACGGTATAAGTATTAGACAAGATATAAAGCTATAGAACATCCTTTCATTGTCCAGATCAACCGCCAGAACATGATCCATCGACGTACATCGCGTTATTAAGACCTCCTCTACCACTATATGTCAATGCAAATATCCTTCATTGTGTCTAGAGAATGACGGGGCGACTGAGGGAGTAATTGTGATCTCTGGCTCTTCTGAGGAAGATGAAGAGAGGGGTGTAGAGAAGAATGACGAATATGAGGGGGATGGAGACATGGAAAGTGCCGGAATAGTAGGGAATGGGCCGGAAAATATGGACCAGGGTTTCCCGACTCTGGAACCGGATGGGAGCATCCTCAGCGGTCTTGATATTTAGCAGGAGGCAATGGAGAACTCTAAGCCGTTCGCGGATATTTGTGGGGACTGTTTGGGTGCAAGGGATAATTTGAGGGAGTTTTTTGGCTTTGATATGGAGGCCTAAGTGTAGTGCAATGCGCGGTGCGCTGTTTTTCTCGTCTAGGAACGGAATACAGTCAGACAATGAGAAACCCAACACACACACACGAAGACCCACAGTGTGCTCGCTATCTCTCTTTCTCTTTAAGCACCCTGCGATGCAGTAGCACAGCTCGCTGACGGCGAGGAGAAGTCGGGTTGGAAGAGCGGGTGTAATTCCTTGGTCGGCTGGACGGTATACTTGTCCTTCGGGTTGTAAGGCCGAACCACGGTCCGTGGAATGCTAAAAACTTGGTATGGGTCGATTCCATAGAACAGTAGACACCCGGGGTGTAATAATGGACAAAGGAGATGTAGTATTTGGTAAACTGTATTGCATATCTCCTTTGGGGATAAGGATTTTGTCACTAACGACAACCTTTAAGTTCCTATTTCTACATACACGCCGAAGTCCAGGGCGCCAAGCGTCAGTAAATATCACAAACAAACAAAAAAAGGGGTATTGTAATATAGGATAGAGAGGGGGGAATAGAAAGGGGACCCGGGCGGATAAACGTGGCTATAGCCAAAGTTGCCATTGGCAAGGTTTCTGCAAAGGCGGAAGTTGGGAGTCAAGTTCAGAGCTAACACCGGGGTGGCTGTTTACTCTGGGACCCTAGTGGCCAGGTAGGTATAAATACTAGTTAAATAGGTTAAGGTTATTTACGACGGCGGGGTGAGTGAAGTTAGGGTCAGCCAAGTTAGGGATATCCAAGTTAGAGATACGTAAATTCGACACTTGGCCCAATAGGTGCCTTTCACCTGCGGAAATATCAGGTCCAATTTAGGGGCCGAGTGGTTCAGATTGAAAGCACTCAAGCCCCATCGGGTGAGTATACGGTACCAGGAATAATAGTCGGCGACAAAAGAAAATTGCCCTTACTGTACAATACAGTGCCTGATGGTTAGCAGTGAATCAGATCAAAAAAATCACCAAAATCAGTTCTGCCGATGGCAGTACAGTGTGAGTGCCAATTGCACTACACTAAGATATTCAGGAAGGAATACATATATTTATCCTGATTGTAACTGTTTTTAGTCTTTCTCGTTCACACGATTCAATTCGATGCATTCTATGGTTCTTAGTATGTTTCGTTGAGACTTTAGAGATAGCCAAAAAGACTATATAATCTGAGTAAACTAATTAATCTTGTGGAAATCAAGCAAGTTGATAGACAACTTCAAATCAATTCCCAAGTAGTAGGAAGTTGAGAGTCAACTTCAGACTCAAGAAAAGTTTTTCCTACGCTGGTCACAGAGCATCAGTGGTAGACCCTGCTCCTTCCATACTTTCTTGTAGCCCTCTCATCTGCGTTCTATATCCAATTCGTTTTGGTTCGTTCAACTATACCACGGTAGCATTTTTGTCCCTTGCAACACCTCTCTCTCGGAGTAGTTGGTTCTTAATATCTCTTCTCCCGACAATTTAACCCTATCAAAGGTATCAGATTTTCACACACTTGTACCACCACTGCCACATTTACATCCTTTTATGTGTTACTTTACAGTCAGAAATGTATTACCTTCATTACACGTGGCATTCATCATCTCCATTTCTTTTCCTACTATTCTGGGAAAGAATAAATTTTTACATCATTTTTTATTAATATTCGCGGCGCAACTACCTTTCTTAAATCCCATATACCAGTGGACTGCCCCCCTTTTTGAACATGTGCCCTATTATTTGAACAAAAGAAAAGTTTGTAAATTTTAGTCATTTTTAATCACCCACTTCGAAAACATACCCTTTCAAAATGTTTCAAAGACACACTCTATGAAGAAAAATGCGATGAATTCATTTCGGCGAAGAGGGAGAAATAGGGCGCGCAGTCTGCGACAAGTGGCTAAAATGTCCATGCGAATGTATGCAAATTGAGCAGATACTATGAGCTCCGCCAAATCGGGCCCACACTCCCCTAGTATGCATGGACCGTTTCAGATCTAAGACAAGTAAGTGTACCGGTCACTCACTCATTTTAACTTACTGATACTCAACCAATTTACCACAGGCCTAGACGTCAAACGCCAAAATATGACCAATTTATCTCTGAGAATGTTACAAGTATGCTGGAAAATGATATTATTCGGCCAGTTTCACCCCCATGGTCATTTTCAGTTGTGGTAGCACCAACGAAAGATGAAAAACTTCGCCTTTGCGTCGATTAGCGACAACAGAACCCCAGAAGGATACTTAATCGATTTCCGATTCCAAACATGGAAGAAATCCTCGAGGACCTGAAGAACGGCAGAGACTTCACCTCAATTGACCTTTACACTGGCTGTTGGCAGATTCTATTAAATGAAAAACCACATATTGCATGTCAAGACAGTTTTGGAGAGAATATCGGCATACAGCCTGAAAATTAAGTTGAGCAAATCTTTCTTCGAGAAAACTTCTATCCAATCACTGGTTCATATCGTCGATCAAGAGGGAATTTAAGTGAATCCAGAGAACCCGGAAAAAATCCAAGTTGGCATCAAGGCCCGCTTCAAAGAGGGAGGCTCGAAGCTTCTTAGGACTGGCCTCATATTACAGAAGATTTATCAAAGATTTCGCCAAGACTGCAGCACCGTTACATGCTAGCACTACGGAGAACGGAAAATTTTATTGGAACAATGAATTGCAAACTTCATTTGAGGAGCTTAAAGATAAGCTATGTATCCCCCCAGTGCTCATGTATCCAGATTTCAAGAGACCATTTGTTGTGGAAACAGATTCATCAGAAGAGTCTTGGGGTGCCATTCTGTCCCAAAAATATGAAAACGGAAGACTGCACCCTGTCTAATTCGCAAGTCGCACTCTGAATGATGCGGAAAAAGGATTTTCAGTCTGCGAGAAAGAATCACTAACTGTCTTCTTCGTACTGAAAAATTTTCGATTATACCTTTTATCACTCGAAAAAATTGTCTTGATGACTGATCACCAGGCACTTACGACAGCATTCCAAAAGAAAGATGTACATCACCGCTCAGCCTGATGGCTCGACATTTTCGCAGAATATCGGTTTGAAATTTTGTATAAACTCGCGCACAATAATCAGCCTTCTGATTACCTATCCCGCTTGAGATATCTAATGAGTCCAAAAGAAAAAGCTTCCGAGGATATCGTCGGAGTTGCCGAGGTGCAAGTGCCGAACGAGAAAGAGTACGAAGCTAACATTCACGGACTAGTTAAATTCCTTGATGGAATATAAATGAGAAAGGTTGGTCTTGAACACAAAAATTGGGTACTCAGGAATCAAAACGCTTTTACATTGTGGAATGGGAAACTCTTCCGACACACTAAAGCCTGTCCTCGTCTAGTGGCCCCTTTGAAATAATTAATGAAGGTCTTGAGGATTTTTCATGATGAGTTAGGGCATTGGGATCTCGAAACAACCAAACCATTCACTACGAAGAGATTCTGGTGGTCCAGTATCCATAAGGACGTCTATAATTTCGTAAAGAGCTGCGACAACTGTCAAAAATTCACTCCGATACGAAAGTATAACAAAACTCTAAGCTATTCAGTTTCCGGTCTTTTTGAAAATTTCTCAATCGACTTTGCCGGTCCATTCAAAGAAACCTCTTCCGTAAACAAATATATCTTTACAGGGGTAGAACATCTTACTATATGGCCAATAGCAGTTGCAGTTGAGATGGCCAATGATGAGTTGGTCCTGAGATTTATCGAAAAAGAAATAATTGAACCGTTAGGTCTTCCGAAAAGGATCATCTCGTATAAAGCCCATTGTTTTCCTGCAACTTCGCTGCTTCGTTTTTTGGAAGAGAAAGGGATCCAGCTGAAGATAGTTCTATAATAAGCTCCGATGTCAAACGGGAGAGCGGAAAAGATGGTTGGAATCATCAAAAGAGCAATATCGAAAACTATGTCGGAAAATGAAATCCAGTGGGAAGATGCCTTACCAAAGGTGTTATACGGCTATAGTCTAAGAAAAGGAAGAAGTGGCCGCTAAAAATTCGAGTTATTGTACAGAAGGGCTCCTAGAATGTTTAAAAGAGACATGGAAACAAATATTATCGATGAAGTGAGTAGAGAAGTCGAACTACTGGCCACCGAAGGCTCCAGATTACACCGCGCGTTAGCTAAGACAAGAAAGAAGAATGCAGATACTCCAATCCAAAACTTTTCAGTCGGCTCTAGAGTACTTATATTACACGAAAAAACAATGCCGCAGGCTGTGAAGTGTCCTGCCTTCCAAACAAAGCCTGTTTTGAGCCGCCGATACTCAGCAAAGACGTTTAATGGAGCAAGACGTCGCGGGGAGTGTGCCCACTGTGTTGAGCAGTAGAATAAGCACTATAGATGCGCTGAAGACGCAACCAGGCTTCACGTTGTTAAAAGGCTCAAACAAGGCGCCCAAAAAATTCACATAGTAGCTGATCTCATTTAAGATCATAAAGACATGCTTAGGCAAGACGATGAACAGCATAAAACGTTGGAGCAGTGGTACTCAACGCAGGAAACGATGAAATTCATGGCCTTAATGGGAAATACCCATGATCGTGATTCTGATTCTGATTCTTCGAGTCCTCCGCTTACCGGCTATGTTAACATTCTTGAGGGTAAGTAACAAGACGTATATATCAACACACAGAACTCCAAGAGCCGCAAGATATTTTGTTTGGCGACGAGGGTCAGTAAAAACTGATCCTTGTCGCCGGAAGTTAAAGAGAAAGGGTGAAGATGTGACTTACATGTCCGAGGGCAGGTCCACAGACCTCGTTTAGCAGATGCACCGCACTAGGCCACAACGGATTACAGTATTCTGTATCGAAACCGGTGCTCTGTGTGATAGGACGAAAGCAGTTGAACCGCGTTTGCTATGAGAATGGACTCCATGACTGCAGGATATTAGAATACAACAAAAGCTTCCTTTTTGCCGATACAACCTTCCGGTCCTTGGGAAAGTTATAAATTGCCTTGAATACACCACCGGGAGCCCCAACTATCCGTGTTGGTTTGGATACCGTACAGGCTGACATTCTTCCACTCCTGGGAATGAACGTCATGGACATGGAAGCCTGAACGATGTGCCTTATCTCAAAGAAGTTGGCCAAACGCAGGAAGATACAAACGACAGATGGAAATGAAGTATTCATGGATGAATGGTACTGCCCTATTATTTTCTCGCGAAGTAACCATCTGTACGCGGAAATGAGCTTCACATCTTCCATTTATTTTTAAAGAATTCAGCTGTCTAAGCTCCATCAAAAAGTCTTACATCGTAGTGTATCAAAATTGTTTAATTTGATTAAGAGGCTGGACTGGAGCACGCAACGAAGGAGGCACTTCATGAATTAGAAAGGATCGTGAAAGACTCTGACCCATGCCAACGTATAAAGCCTGGGTTCCATTGTTTCCGAGTCACAACTAGCGCAGGGTACATGCGCTTCAATAAACGGATCCCACTTGCCTTTATGTTCTTAGGTTTTGGCCACCAAGAACTACTTGAATCTGATGTCACGTTTACCTCTACTGAGTATTATCGCAACTGTCTGAACAAGGTGCAAGCTACTGCAGACTTCATGTTTGATGCCTCCCTGGAGCTTTTGAGTTATGCTTCGACAATACAATTAGAGTCAGAGATGGACAAGGAGGTTATTGCTGATGAGTTAACCGAAGAAGCCGAAGTACGGCGCATTAAGCAATTAGCAAAAGAAAAGAAGCGCAATCGTTTGGCGTTTTTCAACAGTTCAGATGGCACGAGTTTGCGACTGAGAGCTCGCGGTCACGGTCCTGAGCCCTCTCAGCTTAGCTGGTGTGTTTTATGCGGACAAAAGCCGCGTTCCCCTTTGTCCACAAGAAATACATAAAAATCACCTTCCAATAACTGCTACCAACAGTATCATACCGTACATATGCACTAACGGGCCGGTGCTTGTTTGAGACCGCTTGTGTGCGGCGCTAGCACTGTATGGTAATGGCCCAGGAGGGGCAAGCCGGGTCCGGCTGAAGAGACCATCAAATGGTGTGGCTGCTGTGTACTGTAGGCTGTACTGTACTGTAGGCTACTGTAATTATTGATAGCCCTAGTATCCGCGGGAAATGGGACAGCTGTCCATGAGGGTTGCCGCCGCCGTGTTACTGTACAGTACACTGGCCGGACGGAGTGAGACCACTGAGGATCAATTAAGATCGAGCCGCTGAGGGTCACTTAAGATCGAACCGCTGAGGGCCGACGGAAGAGTGCGCGAAGTCACGACACCGATCTGTTTTTGGGCTCACAGGCCTGTTAGGTACTGGGTGGTCTACGTCAGCCGCATGCAATGGTGCGCGAGCAACTGCGCCATTACCGTGCGAAACGGACCAAACGCCAGCGCAGAGGCGATGGTGTGAAGACCATCTATTTTGACTCCTGACTAAAAGCCGTCTCAAGTGCTATGTTGTCAGGATAGTAGGTGCGACGAGGAATAACCTCCGTACAGGTATGATGGCGGTGGGCGATGGCCAGAAAACACTGTTTGAGAAAACGGGCAGTCTCAGCCGAGAGGGCACCGAGGGAATCGAAAGCTGGAGTTGGAATTGGAAACGAGAATCGCTTGAGGGCCATCCAGAAGGGTGACTGCGCGATGTGCTATCTTGCGATCCGAGGACGCGAATCTTGTCCCGTTGTGCAGAGTGTGCTGCGCGACTTGCTATCCGAGCGACTTTCGTGCGGGTGGCCGACTCAAAGGGCGATACAATGTTGATGTTGCAAGCGCGTGAGCGGGGTTGCGGCGGCATGGCGTTAGCTAGAGGAAGGAATCTTATACCAGCGAGACAGAGATCAGTCCCCGAGATAAGCAGCGGTGCCTCAAGCTCGCAGTCGCAGCCAGTTGCATGAATAACGTTTACGACTAAGGCATTGCGCACGAAGTTGTGCCGGAGGAGGCGGATGAATCCGATGCGACAGAGGTCGGGGGCATAATCCCTGGGGGTGGCCGTGGGCTTGTGGCAGTGAAGGCAGACGACAGGCGGGGGTCGTCGTACGCAGGGAGGCCGAGATGCCTTTGGAGCATTACGGACCATTGCGTGTCAGGGATCCGGCAGGAGGCCGGATGTGCGTAGAACAAGGCGGCACCAGGACTATGCCGGACGGCGAGGCCTCGGATGCCGAGTCGGATGTTTTCGTCACTATGTTGGGATGTGGTCAGGTTGGCGTCTCAGTCCGTGTCGTGCCAGTGGAGGCGGGCCCGAGGTTCGTTCTGTACTCTCGTTAGTATAGATTGAGTCTTTTGAGGGGATGCAGCGAGGGCAATAGGGTCAACGCCTCCCAGGGTGGCCGGGGATGGGGCTCACGAAGGCGTGAAGGAGCGGGCGGGCTTGGTCGAGCAGGGAACGCCGGTCTAGAGGGCAGGGCAAGTGCAGAATGTCTGCAGTCTGGGGGATGCGTATCGGGCGGTGCGTTCGCGAGCGGAGGCAGCATCGATGATGCTGGCGGCGGCGATGCCCTGGAGGATGGGGCCGATTTCCGAGAAATCATGTCCGCCGAGACGGATCGGGAGGCAGGCTTGGGTCCAGCTTAGCCAGTGAGGGCAAGGTTGCTGGTTTTCTCATAGAACTCCCGTTGCAGCGAGTCAAAAACGGCCGGGGCGTCCGAGGCGTGTTGGGGGTCCGAGAGCCGGAACGCATCCAACATGAGACATGTAGAAGCACAAAGGCGATACATGTTGAAGAGACTTTGAGGGTCTTGGACAAGGGAAATTTTGTCGAGGGTCCGGCAGCAGGACGCGATCTTCGCGAGGAGGAACTCATGCGTGTAGTCGCGGGTGTTCATTGGGGCACCAAGAAGCTCGAAGCCATATGGGGAGCATTGCTGGAGGGGGAAGTCTGAGAGAAACTCCTCATGTGTTGCAGGGGATGTGTGGGGCCAGTAGATGCGTGTCTTGCGCATGTTGAGGTAGAGGCCAAGGGGAAGCCCATTTTGCCGGAGTGAAGTGAGGGCTCGGCGAAGGACAAGCAGTGTGCCGACGAGTGCACCGTCATCCGCATTTGGGTAGTTTATTATTTGGAAATGGGGAAAAGCTTTGGTGCTTTATTAATCTAGAGGTAGTGGTGGTTATTAACCGAAAGGGATGTACCTAAGCATGAAGAGCGGACAGGGGGGAGGCATTACTGCAAGACAAGCTTAAGGCCAGCCGTGAGACACGCGGAATTGGAAGAAACGGCTGCTGGGGCGTGTCTCCCCATGCGGACGGATCTTACCCGCCCGGTCTCCATGGCCCTCACAGCGACGTGGCTTGCCACGTTTTTCAAAACTTCTTTTGTGTCAGGGTGCCACCCGTCTAGAGTAGATATGGGAACAGAGACAAGTCGGACCTTGCATTCTGGGTGATGAACGCTTCGTACCTTTTGAACTTCGAAGCTTTGGCTGCACTCAAGGAAGTCTATGCATGGAAGCAGGAAACTTTTCGATTTGAGGGAGCGAGCGGATTAGCGAATGTGACTTCGTAGAAATCTATTTCGCCGCTTCGCCCCATAGCCCTAATGTCCGTTCTCGTGCGGTGGTAATTGTGTGAGCGGGGTTCCATGAGCGGGTGCAGAGTGGCCTTCGCCAAGTCTGATGTGAGTAGTGTAACCTGGCAGCTGTAGGGGTCAATTCTCTCTCGCCCATGCGCGCAGTGCATGGGCGGTAATGTCAGTCCCTCAAGTGAGGCTGCATGTTCCATTAGGGATTGAGGTGAGTGGGTGTGAGCGTACAGAGTACGAGGTTAGCAGCGTAGCCGGGTCACCTTAGAAAACGGGGCAGATTCCGGCCATCAGGCAGGCTGCATTGGACATTGATGCCGCTGCAGCGTGCAGCATGTGAATCCCACCCCCAGCGATGGTTTTTCCGTCCTCAGCTTGACTGGGAGCTGCGGTTCTTGAAATATGTCAGGGTCACAATCGAAAAGGGCAGTGTCTTGAAGACCATCGGTAAGAGTGGCTTGGAAGGAATGAGTGGCAGTATTGAAACATGGCGTGATACTGTACCGCATGTGGGCAGCAAAGCTTTACTTTACAGTTGAAATTCCCACCTCTTATGCACGACACGTATTTTGGCAGTAGTACTGTACAGTATGGCACAGTAGTGTGTGGTACAGTACAGTATGTTCACCATGCAACCGATTCCGACAAGTTGCCTGTAAAGCGTTTACCTTGCAATTTTTGTGGGGTAGTTTTATCGAGAGTCATCCCATTGCGGTTGGCGAACTGTGCATCAATGTGTGCTTACTGTTGATGTAATTTCTGTTAAGCAAGTCATGCACACAAAGACAAGATTGTGTGCTCGAGTCAAGCTAGCTACAGTAGCTATCTTGGTAACAAGGGTCCGCAGCCAGTTGGTGTTTTGCTAATCCTACGTTGCAAATAAGAAAATAAAGCCATTTGAAATGAATTTTGCTACAGTACGAACTGTACAAATCGAACACGCAACACAGTTTGGCAGTGTTAATACGTATGTAGTAGAGAGAGTCCTTTTAAGTTGCAATGACGCAGGTTGTCGTGAAGTGTTTTGTATTCTGTAAGACTTGTTTACCCAATAGGTGAATCAATTGGAATTGTTCATAGACGGCTCCATTAGTCGCTTTCTTGTACTGTACCTTGCTTTACTGGCGTGTACAGTACATTTCACCAACAGGTAATCTCAAGGCAATTGTGGGTCTCAGTGAAAAAAGTTGTAGGTTACAGTTCCTTTGTTCTGCATTTTGATGTATAAGGTCCGTCATTGTCACTAGTTGTTGATTGGCGCATCACAACTCCAAAACCCAGAAAACGAAATTTCCAGACGTTACAATACTATCGTCACATTTGATGCACTACTCAATTACAGCAAATTTTATTTTGCAGAGTACGCAAAGCACTATACTGTACAGCCCTGTGCAGATGATTACTGTACTGGGTATAGCTGTGCTGTGCAGTACAACTATACTGTACCCAGTACAGTACTGTACAGTAATAAATATTATGGTACGAGGTTACAGTAATAAATATTATGGTAGAGGTTAAATATCATATACAAACCTGAGTTGACAATTACTGTACTAAACTGTACATTGTCACTACTGGTTAGTACAGTATGAATAAATATTGCTACAATAGAAATAGAATACCTGTGCACGGTAACGAAAACGAAGTAAAAATACTCTAAGGGTACTTATCGTAACACTTAAAGGTACGCGAATCGCTATGGACCTATCCAATCTAGGTGCAACAAATGTTCGAAGAGACCTTGTTCAAAACTTTCCGGTGTTAATGTACTGTAGAGGGAGTCCCTCTCTATGGTGTTGGTGTTCAACTTTATCGTAATTTTCGATATTAGCCTTAATCAATCAAGTGTATAGTAAATTACGATACAACCAACCACATCTTCCATGCATTAAAATAACCCAAAAAATTTCCCCGATACAAATTGAACATTTACTGTAGTGACCCTTAGTCAACTACAGGGCCAACACGTCGACAAGTACTCTTTTTTATATTTCTATTTTAACGAGTCGGAAATTACCAATGGGCATACCCACCCACTCTCTCTTGCGAGTTTTTTTCAACGTCCACACTCCACTTCAATTTTTAACATTTATCCCCCAAGGCGTATATTTTCGATTATAATAACTCCGGAAAACAAGAAAAACAAAAAAGACTCTGCAACAGTCAACACAAGGGCTTTTCCAGATCGACATTTTTATGTCAAATCACTCCACCCCCCTCTCGCTACTTGTTAGTTCACACCAAACCTCTCTCTCTGTTTCAAACCCATTCCGTCATCCACTCCCTCTTCTCTCCCCCGACCATCCTCCCCTTGTCCTCCCATTTAGCTCCCTCTCCATTTCTCCGTCAACACACCATGCGTCTCTTCCTCCTTTTCCCACTCCTTCTCTTCTTTCTCTCATCATCGATCCATTCCACCTCGCTCAAGCCTTCCCTTCATATGTTTCTAACCGGTGAAAACTGCACATCTGACAACGATTGCGCCCATGACCGTTCCTGCCTCTCTAGCTCTGGCAATGAATTCGCAGCATGTTCCCCTCCGCACTGTTTTTGCTTTCCAAATAGCCCCACCATTTGCACTGCAGAAACGCAGTGTCCTCCCGGAGAGGTCTGCGCATTAAACCCCCTTGACGACGACACCATCTGCGTCGCTGTTACTCTAGTTACCACTAACTCCTCGGAATTCAGACCCATTCAGACTATCCCCCCGATGATGTCACAAGGCTCCTCTCCATCCCCATCCACAGCCCCTGTTTCCAATATCTGCATCGACGCACGTCTCCTCTCTCATCTCCCCGTCCATCACCTCGTCTTCCCATCCCATAGCCCAGCCATCGTTCTTTGTGACCCAATGGGCAGTTGTGCCACCCCGGGCCATATGGTCGTATGGAGGGCCCGCTCCATGATGATGCGCACGTATTGCAATCAGCTCTCCAACCCATGTCGCAAACTCATTATGCCCGTTAATTCGCCTCGCTGGTTTCCTCGTCGCCGAATCAATTCGTATACCAACGGACTGCAGTTTACCGCCTTTGCTGCCCGATACCAGACAAAGTGGGAGGAGGTATTTTTACGGCGTCTTGTACATGTGGGGCTGTAGCCAGTAATTCCGTGTCTGTTTGGCGGACGCCAGCCAGGCTATCGGCGTTTTTCCGAGGATAGTGCTTGTGGCAACGCATTGGGAATAATTGCTACTCTTTTGGCAAGGTTCGTTTCAAGAGCGTGGCGTTGGTGTACATAGAAGTAAGGCAGGTAGTGTGGACTGGACTGGTAGTTGGCAAACCGGAATAGCCGCGTAGGGTGGGGAGATGGTTGCAGTCGGTACGGTGTGGATGAAACGGAGAATCGAGGGTCAGGTCAATCTATACGTTTGACTGGGAAGCTTGCTTTATCATCTGTGGGATTGCAACTGATCACCCGAGAGAGGGCAGTATTGCGATACACCGGACCGATTGGGGGGGTGGGGCGTCAGGAATGATTGTTTCGTCGATATGTGACTGGATGGCGACAATTGCAAACTGCCTCGGTCTGCCCCTGTCCCGAAATAACATTTGAAGTAGGTGTCGTGCGCTCGTCAGTTCTTTTCTAGGTCTTTGCGATCGTCAACTGAGAAACGGGGCGGTAACTTTTTCCGGGTCATTTGCCCCACGACTGGTTGATGATTTTCTGCAAAGATGTTGTTATTTGGGTAAGATTGGCGTGTGCGATTAAAGGCGGTGAAAAGTACTGTCCCGATTATCGAGCTTGACCTCTACCTGGATAACAGTGTGTACTGTGTACTGTAGTTTACTGTCGATGGCTCTTCTACAGTACAGTATGGCGTCCACAGCGCTCAATTATTTGTTAAATTGCTCTCAAAACAGAAATTACAGTTTATATTGTATCTGTAATTTCTTGCTGGAACCAGCACGTGTGTGGGCCGACCTATGGTTATACTGCATATGCAGTACGCCAGAAATGCTTTGCAGTTGCTACACATGTCAAAGAATACACGCGAGATACGTCGCGGCTAAGTCAAAGACGAATATCTCAGAAACGCCATCTACAGTACTGTAGCTAGCTAGAATTACTGGGTACGGTCAGTGAGTGTACCGTACACTGAAAATAATTAGTTAATATTATTCATTCACCGTTTCGGAGGGTTCAGAAGGAAGCTATTTTCGAATGACAGAGACAGGGGTCCGCCTAGCCCAGCGACCAACGAACTTGGCCTCTCAGCAGGAGAACCATTGGAGGCATTCCACTTATCACTTCTGAATCGGCGACCGACCAGTGCTGCACATTAAGAAACCTGTAATACGGTATGCTGACCAGACTGACGATACTCGATTTTTCTGCAGTACTGGCGGGGCAAGGGCCAAGGGTCGTACTTGCTGGACTCCATGCAAATGATTCCACCCAAAAACGGGATCTGAATGGGGTAAGAATGGGAAAAGAGGAGGAGCGCGATTCGTCCGGAAACATGCCGACAAGACGGGGAATTCTGGAATGATTTGAATGGAATGCATGAAAAATTGCTTCTTAGTCATTTGCACAGTGCGGTTTGGTGTACAGAGCAAGAAGAATTGGAACTGAATGGAATGTACATCTCACGCCTGGATCAGGATGGACTGGGATTGAACGGGTTTCCTTTTAGTTGCAATAATCTGGGCTCAGTAGTAGTTCCCGAAGTCGCGGATTTTATCCACAACTAGTAGATAAAATCCGCGACCTCGAGCGTTAACTGGCCCACACATCTCTCACTTTCCCCTTAGCACGACTTACCCTGACAACATATGTAGCCCCTAAGATGGCCTTTTGTCAGGAGTCAAAATAAATGTGCACCACACTACTGCTCTCTCCCAGCTTCACCTTCCGGCACCTGGTTTCGACTCATTAGGCGCCCCGTCGACCCTAAACACTCACCTCATTGATGCATTGTTAGCTTCAACCGCACGGTGCTCTTGTGCGGGCACTGCTACGGGTTGCCTCAGGATCTTCCAACGCCCTGGCTCTACCATATGGTCGTCCATAGTGATGTTCGCCCTGTCCCGAGCCCTGTCAAACGTTGCTGGCATGGCATATCCAGTGAACCCCTAATTGTGATGTCTATTAGTATGGAGGGGGAGGGATTTGTTAACCCAGTTCATCCAGCGCATGGTTCTACCAATGCGTTCAAAAAAATACAGTTCTGTATTGTGCAGCACTGTACGTGCCGGGACAATAACGTGCTGCTTTTAGCGCCGGTTGAAGCTGGGGGGAGTCATTTGCTACACGTTAAACCACACTCACAAAAAAAGGGGAGTGCTTTTGGTAATCTTGTTACTGGTCGGCTCTGGTTGGTATTTGTTTTTGTTGATTGTTGTTGACTATGTTCGCCCGCGCCCGGTTCCACATGCACCGGATCTGTGCCTCTGCATGCCTCCTATCGCATGCATTCAAGCTCTCAGATCCGCGCTTAGCAGACTCCGCCGCAGAACAATTTGATGATCTACAACGGTCATCATATGAAAAGTTACACGGCATAGCTCTCACGGACCGAGCCTGGGACCAAGTCTGCCTCCCCATGCACCTCGGAGGCCAGGGCTTCGAAAGCATCGCCTCGTGCTCCACGGCGCTGCCGCCGCCAGCATCATTGATGCTGCGCCCGCACGGCAGCGAACTTCCGCATACGCCACGCCGCGTGCTTGTGCACTAGCTTCTGGCCGCTACCGCGGCGACCGGTCCTTCCTCCTCCGTCAGGCTGGGCCTTCTCTCCGCCGTTTCGCCCTCTCCATCCCCGGAATAGTCGACCTTTCCACCCTTGACCCTCCAACTCTAGCTGCTTCACCCACCAACACACTAACCCTTCTCAAACGGGTGCAGCAAGAGGCGCGGGCAAGAGTACATTGGCACGACGACTCCTGGGAGAATGCCCCAAACCCGACCGCCCATAGCGACGCCGACATTCGACATCGCATCCG
This sequence comes from Kappaphycus alvarezii, assembly GCA_002205965.3. Lineage (NCBI taxonomy): Eukaryota > Rhodophyta > Florideophyceae > Gigartinales > Solieriaceae > Kappaphycus > Kappaphycus alvarezii. The sequence goes on from NADL03000147.1 coordinate 133,204, forward strand.
TGGCCTAGCGTTCCGCCGCAGCCCCGCTGCGGCGTTTCTCTTCGCTCATCCCACGGCAGCTACGAAGGTCCACACTACACACTGGCAGACCATGCTCCGCCGTCACCTCGGACTGCCAGTGTATGATGACTCCATGGCCCTCAACTGCCACCACTGTGACCACCCCTTGGACACCCTCGGGGATCACGCCGCCGACCTCTGCTGCCCTGGTTTCGGCCGTCGTCACCGCCACAACTCGCTATGTAATGCGATTGCGACGCACGTTACCCGCGCCGCGGGTCTGGATACTCGGCAAGAGGTTCCGTTCCTCGTCCCGGGCACTGAGCTCCGCCCCGCCGATATCCTTGTACAACCACCACCAACCCCGGAAGGCACAACGTTGCGCCCCATTGCCTGTGACATCACCGTCGTTTCACCGTTCAAGGCCGCAGTTCGCACCAAGGCGACCCAGGTTGCCGGAGGCGCTGCTGAACTGGCGGCCCGCGACAAGGTTACAACCCTGGAACGCAACATCGCCCGACGACTCCCCGCTCCATCGACTGGCCCATCTTCTGCGCGTTACACGCCGAACTTCACGTTTCGACCTCTGCCGTTTGATTCCCTAGGTGCCCCTTCCCCTGGAACTATTGCATTTATCGAGGAGTTAGTTCCGCGGATCGCGTCCAAGTGTCACTCGACAGTTGGCATTGTCCGCCGCCGTATCTACCAGCGACTGAGTTGCACCCTGTGGTCCTCCATCGCTGAAGCTATCCTGTCTCGAGCACCGATGCGTACGGACGACGAAGTACATCCGGTTAAATCTTAACCGTATAGTTAGGACGTGCGCAGTCCACAGTAGATATTGAACGCATTAAACTTCTTCGGGATGCACCCACATACTGTACTGTATCACAAATTCGTTTACCCGTGATGTTTCTCGAGTGTACAGTACACTCACTGAGCGACTATTGAGGTAAGAACTACAGTATCGCACCTTAAACGGTATCACACGTGTAGCACTAGGCAAGGTTACCACTAGTCCAATCCCGCAGTTTAACATATACGTGTCCTAGGTTGATACGTGTCAACCTAGGACTGCTAGAAAGTACAGGAAATTATGTAAAACGATTTAATGGTACAGTTTGTAATAGGGGGATCTTTTAATGTGTTCAAACCCCTGAACCATACAGGTAATGGGTTACACTAGAAGACTGAGTGCGTTCAGAAATTCGACAAATCGATGAACTGACAAATGCAGCCAATAAGATTACAGAGTTTGGAGTGACTCTTGGACAAATTTTGTCAATTTGTTATGGGTCCTGGGAGGGCAGAACAAATTGACAAATATTTGCCCTGAAAAGTTGAGCCCACACACCTTCGTTAACCCCATTGATGAACCCAGAACGCCTCTCTGTGATATGTGCTACCGTTTCAGCGACATTTACGACTGCAGTCTGCATCAGACGACGCAGTAAGTAGCAACGACTGCATTTCTCAGTAATTCGAAAAAGGCAGCCTCGATACCTACGAATCGCGCTCATAGGCCATTTTTCCTCTGAAAGTGCAACTGCCTCTAGCGTCAGCTCATCTGGTAAGGAATATCCCTAAATTTTGACGGCCACGTTTTCTTCAACGTCTTATTCCCTTCATTCAACAGGAAGCGCACGGTCACTAACTACGGCAGCCCCTATCGATGTGGTCCAAAGTCTAGAGGCTGCAGACCTTCGATCAACATTGAAGGTCTTCTTGGTCTAGTTTTATGGTACCTCAAGTCCAGTTGTCGACAATACGCTCTGTGCCCATTATTTGGATTGGTTTCGTCTTCTTTAAACATTTGGGTAGACTGCGGATTAGAGGTTATGCTACGAGTGTGCAAAGAGAGCACTGCTACTTTTATGCATGTTCGATGGCCAATCGTGGATAAGGTGTGCTAGTCTGCTAATTTGCGCACGAACAACAGACCAAATGGCTCTCTTTTTCGGAAAATATTTGCTATTGTTGATGGAGGCAGAATGCATAGTGCAGACTACATTGAAGGCAACCCACATAATGCCTACTTCGAAGGATATGCTACGAGTGTGGAGGGCACCAATCTGTTTTTCTTCAACTTCAAGGGTGAGATCATCCGTGCAGGCACACAATATCCAAGATCTTAGCATGACAGCAAGCTGGAATCTTTATCAGGTCTAATATACCCTGAAATAGAAGATTCCATAACTCCTCCCGGTTTCGCTATTCTAGGAGATAGTGCTTTCGTTGTCGATGCACGAATTGCCAACCGGAAGCTTATTTGTGCAAGAAAAACGAACGAGATGTCTGGAATCCCCGCAAATACAGAACTCGCTGCCATTTATGTAGTCATGCAAATTATTATGCCAAGCGAAAGTCAGGCAGCGAAATGGGGTATACGCGCTATCAAGGGTCCATTTGTGAGGTGCCGGTTAGCCCTTTCTCCGGACAGTGTGAAGTGTAAGTGTCTATTGACAGTTTGTGTCTGCCTACTCAATGCTCATACAACGCTCATAGGACTGAACTGCATCACAAAAACTTATGCTGAAAAAAGACTCTGCGCTGTGGGTACAGCGTTTTCTTGACGAGCGAAACCAAGAATGTTAAATATGAACGCATTTATTTCCTGTTGCTTGCCGCTACACATTCGCCCGCGCTTCGCACGGCGCGCAGACGGACGAGAAGCACCGGACAAAGACCAATGGGGACCTGAGCGAAGCTAGGGCCTCTGTATAACCCCAGCTGAATTCGTCCGCCGCACCCCAGGTAGCCTACCCAAGCTACTGCCAACGTCTCAGCAAGTCTTTCATTTCCTTTAAATTCTCGTTGATCGATAGCAGCTTCATATGCACCTTTTGCTTCACATTCGCAGAAAAATTTTCTTTTGTAAGTGTCAACACAGAAGAAGAAGTGGTTGAGGTATACACGAGTATATGAATCGCACGAGAAATATCACCCACATGCTCTATGAGCTCTTCGTCGACATTATTACGCGCAATACCTGTAGTTTCCGCCCTCCTCTTTCCGTGTCGAGGTCCCAAAGCAGACCAATCAGCTGTTCGCCTGGATCCTAAACTTGACGGCGCCAGAGATGCTGCAGACGATCCGTTTTCACCACCATGACCATCTGCACTCAACAGAAGCATTCCTATTCAAAGGGAAAGATGGAGATCTGTAAGTGGCCACGCGGAACTTGAAAGTTCGGAGACAGATATTCCTGAGCTGCGCGAGATGTATTATGACACATGCGCCATGACTGACCGTCGAAACCGATTCCGTCAGGACGATATGCAATTGGAGAAAAAATTTGAGGTTAAGGAATGGCCGATGAGAATAAGCACTAGTTTGCTCGCTAAATGTTGCTTTGATCCCCGGAAACTTTACAAAGGATCTAGAGGAAGCCGTGATTAGATACCACCAATGAATTGTACTGTAAATTTGCTGATGTAATGAATCAGAACAATTACGAAGACATGCAATTCAGGGAAAGGCAAGGTTCATCTTATACCTCTTGAGAAGGTAAAGTATTTTCTGAAGGGTATGGAGTCTATCTTGCTTCAAACAAGAAAAAAATATTCTTAAGTGAAAGGAACCAAATTTTTCCCACTAGACAAGATACAGAATTTGTATCCAATAAAGTTCAAAGTACATATCTGCTGAATGCGTTCGTTCATTCAGGAGCAAAGTTTTCATCTGTCACTTTGACTCTGACAGAGACTGTTTTCAGAAGCATTGAAGACATGTGAATGAATTTGGAAGCCCTACCTACGAAATACTTACGTTTTATTGCGTGAAGTCAGTTGAAGTAAGTTTTGATAAAAGCAATAAATAAATTTCTTCCGTTAGCCCCTTACAAATTCGATCCGCGTCTTTAAACTTGCGAGATAAACGTAAACCTATTCCAGAATACCCCTTGACGAGATGTCACCGTACTCTGTCTCATTTTCAAGTGGGCGCATCAGGCGGTCAAAGGGTTAAGTTTTAAAAAGTACTCGTCGAGCTCCATCTATAGATGTATGCTTTGGAGTTCGATTGAGCAATTTCTGAAGTGGTCGATTGAACCCAGCGAGGAATTAAATTTTCAATATGTGCAATGCAGTAGCCCTAAGAATCCCGGTGGGATTCTCAGGACCACTGCAGTACACAGGAGATATTCCTTTTGTCAAAGAATAGTTATTAAATGTTAGAGCTACGAGGTGGGAGCGATTTTTTTGATGATTTATTGACCTTGTTAAGATCGAAGAGTTTCCGCTAACGTACGCTGACCCGATGCAAATAATTAGAAAATATTAGTTTTACATTATTTCAAGTAATATTTATTGAAATTTTTGGTTTTTTAGTTGGAAAAAATTTGTACTCGACTGAATAAATTTTATGGTCGAATAGACACTATTACTCTGAGCACTTGATAATGGCCAGAAGTTGTAGACTTCCTCTCCATGTCACGTCTCAGGATCACCTAATCCCCTACAATACCAGTTCCACAGTCATTCGCCCATAACACTAATCTCAAACCAGCAAGGGGTATACGATTGTGTACCCCTTGCTATACGATTGTATACCCCTTGCTGGTTTGAGATCTTAGTAAATACCAAGATCTTTCCTGAAATATTGTCACCAACTTCGCAGTGCCCAACCTGTCCGTCAACGTTTTCTTAGTAGGGACCACTCCGACGAAGTCATCCCCACAATCGCCGCCTCTACCCTTCTCCTCATACAGCCACAACTTATTAAGATCCGCACCATGGAAATAGGGAATGTTTACCGCCGCATATATAGGAAAAATATGCCCCCTCACGCCATCGATTACACACTATTTATCGGACAAAGAGAACAAGGCCAGAAAAGATGGCGTTGTGCAAGATACAATGATTCTTGATTAACACCTCTCCCATGTCCCCTAAGTCGCCCTGTCCGTATTGATGCCTCTGATGCATTCGGAAGCGTGTTCAGGCATAAGCTTCCCAAAATCTTGCACGCCCGTAGGCCTAACTTCTTGGACTTCATCAACAGGGTCAAGGGATGTTCCCAATATCTGCTTATAGTCCAAAGCGGTGGGTCTAAATTGGTTCTAAGTGCTCAGGTAGTTGCCTCGATCTTGGAAAGGAACGTTGAAGCATGTTTTTGTAGCATACTGGTTAGGTCATTTATTTTGAAGATGGCTCGTAGGCGAGATAAGGTAGTGGTACTGAAATTGCCTCTCGACCGCAGTACTGATGAGGATAGTTGCCGCTCTATGAAGAGGTCTGTGAGTTGGAGATTGCCAAGGTAGAACAGTAAGATAGCGTCTTACTGGTACGTCCTTTGCAATAAAATATGGAATAAGTGGCCAGGATGGGTGGGACGTATTACTAAGGAGATAGATGATTTTCATCCCCAGGTAATACTCCTTGTTGGATAAAGGGATCCACGCAGATTTTATTGTAAGTTGTAGAGGTGGATGGAAAAGGTCCGGAGTTATCGATTTAGATCAGAATAAAGGTGCCTGTGGCCCAAATGTGTTGATACTTATAAGTTCGCACAATTGAATTTCACCATAATTAGTCCAAATTGGCGAAGAAAACGGGCTCTTTCTGCCTCATCTCGATACTAACCGGGACATTACCTACTGCTTTTTCCCATGAGGCGGTGCAGATTTAGTTGAGCTTGTGTCGCCTAAGCGCAGAAGAGGTAGTGAAGAACAATAGTTGTATCGGAATAAATCTTGTTTATGAGCGGCGTTCATGAAGATATTGAAGTCTTTTGCGGAGAGCTGTTGTTGTATTCCACAGGTTCAAATTCCTTTGTGACGTGGTATTTCACAGGCCTTACATCTTCACGCGAATTCACTGCATGTACGATACTGTACTGTAGATTCAAACCACCGCTAATCTTACAACCAGGGCTACTAGGCACTTTGCTCTCATCAAAATTTTCCTTACCGTTCTGGAGATAGCGTTTTACCACATTGGCACACTTGGAATAGTTATGGGCGAGGTGCACACCGGGATATTATATCACTGCTTTACAAATCAAAAGTTGCCTTGCTATTCCATGCTACCTGGACCAATGTACGTCTTATATCTTGTCAGAGTATATCACTCGTGCGACATGAACTCTGGAAGCGCTTTTTAAGATACCTACAAGGCTGTTTTACGGGGAAAACTTTGTATTCGACACTGCTGGACTACATTTTACTTTAGTATGTAGCTATTTATATAGTTCTATATAACCTTAGTTTGGAACAGCAGGCTTAAATCGGCCAAACTTAAACAAAGTTTCTTCAACCTATATCTGCTCGTGTGCGCTTAAAAGACACAGTCTGTGTCCTTTGCGTGTATTATCCGGTTTTTTTCTGGTGGAATGACATCTATTACTTGCAATTGTCCTGTTAAATGGGTCGCTGGGCAGGTCGGTGAGATGGAACAAGATTTGTTTTTCAAACCAACGATTCGTCTTGATAAATATAGTTAGAATAGAGAAAAGTGCCAATTGGCGATTACTTGACATATTTGTTGGCTCTTTTGGTGTAAATTCGATCCCGTGAAGCTGTAATTGGCCAGTCTACTAAGACTATCACTGTACGCTCCCTGTGTCTTTATTCTTACAATGTGAATTAATTCCCGTATAAAGTACATTCAGTCGCTCACGAAGGATAAATAGGCAGTATCTTCACTCCAAAGGCCGGGAGTTGAATGTAAACAAAACTTTCTTCTATTTTGTCCTTAGCACTGCTGGTATCAGCTGTATCACATGTAGATGGTAGGTATACTTGATTTTAACGAGCTCCAAGAAAAACTACTGACGAATCCGAGTCGTGTTTACCGTCCAAAACCTTCCCTATGAAATTCATCATTTCTCCTCCAGTTCCACTCCAACAGTTTCAAGCATACAAAGTCTGTCATTTATGGAATGTTGGTACATTTCTATGCTGGGCAAGAACAAATTACACCGGATCCTTGAGTTACATGATATTGCAATTCCCGCTATGGGTGATTGTGGGTAGTTCGTAGTTCATGGAGCTTCTTTTCGATGCAACATACCAAAACTCTGAAACGTTAAATTGCAAGAATTAATTATCACCAAGATCAAATCCTGGAAGTAGAACGCTGCTTGTGTACAGATTGGTCGTGTCGGGTTGCAGCACTGTATTCTAACATAACAAAAAGTACTGCGAAAAGCTCTCAATATTGAATAGGGTTAAGAAAAGTCCTGTTTGGTAACGATATAGACCTGAGAGATGGACGTGACTTTAACGATGGGATTGAGACAGTGTATATGATAATCGAGAATCTTTTCAAGAAATTCTAGGTTAAACAGTTGGCGAAAGACATCCATACGGAAAAATTTCGATTACTATTACTGAATATGTGTATGGGAAAAAGTAAATTCACCAAATGAACAATTGTTCCACAGGCTCATAAAGTATTGTGTGGAATTGTACCTTTCCCGGATATCTTACGACATTCCCCGGAAGGGTATAAAGAATGATTGCCGACTATATATGTAGGATTAAAATGAATTTATTACAAGGACGCCACGTGTTCACGTCAAATAAAAGATAAACGAGTTGTTTGAAAACATATGGATTCACCATACCATCGAAAGACTGTGCCTTTTAGATTCTTATCAAAGGAGAGGATACTCAAAGTTTTATCGTTCGTAAGACCTCTGCAAACCATTTGGATATGCAAGCTGAATTCCTGGCGCCAATTGTTTTTCTGCAAAGAGGGAATGAGGAACGGTTTTGGGTATGCGTCTAGTACAATGTTCAGGACAGCGACAAGGTTCAAATACCCGGCGAATTTGTAACCACTGACCAGATTCAAAAGGTGGCTATTTGCTATTGTGAGAAAAGGGTTCCACATACCATTGTTGCAACTATGAAGGGAATGGAGGGGATACTGACAATTGCTGTCACCATGAATATGATTTGTCGGTGAAACACACAAGCTCGGTGCTTGAATTCGGTTTGATGTTTATACAACGAAGACCTCATGGATATCCTTCAAGCGTAGCGTAGATCAAAGCCTTGGAGAAATTATTTTCTTTCTCTTCACATTGGTTGACGTAGTAGTACCTCGCGATCTTCCAAATACCGTAAGGTAATCATGTAAAACAGATCTTGCCTGTGAACGTCGTATATGTTGATATAAACTTATAAATGTAGATTTTTTTGAGCCATCCATACTGAGGAAGATTTTCATTTTGTAATCTCAATGGAGGTAGCTTGTGAGACGATATCTTCTTCATCGCTTATTATCTGTCATCATTACACATCGGAATTTATAAGCCATCCATATGTCATCGAGGGATTTTTAACGAAACATATGAGTATAAATGTAAAGTCGGTACTTTTTGAAAATGACCAAACCCACCTTGCGACGGCAGTTGCCACTAGCCATAACAGCACAGGTCTAAACAGCCCAAAACATCCCGCCACCGTCTTATCCTCAATTATATTCATATTGATAACACATACCGAGGTCTCAACGCACTGGCTCACTAATTGGGATGGAATTCTATCCCATACGCGATGTTTCAACACAATTGCAGCACTTCGTCAAATGGAGAACATTTTGTAACAGGTCAGTATTACGATTGGAGGACTATTCCTCATCTTCCTTCACTAGTCGTTCGGGTGAACGTTGTACTCGGCCGAGTACCACTTTTCACTTTCGCTTGAAGCAGAAATCAAGGATAAAAACATGCAGGAGCCCTGAATGGGTGTGATGATCCATTTGTACACAGATAAGAACTCTGTTTGTTCCCTATCTCTCGTACTGGATACGTTATCGCTTGTTTCAATGTCAAGCTTGCATTAGTGATAAGCAAGATGGGTTGGCCACAATTCCTTCAAGAATCAGATTTTCATACAATTATCGTGTAGGTATGAGATTTTGTGATGTGTTTATCGAAGACGGGTGAAATTATTGGACTGAAACGGATTATCTAAGGTGAGGTTGCAGGTGCACCCGCAGGGTCCCCATCTCGCACGGGATAGGGGTTAATTTATTGCAACATTAATCTGGCGAAGAAGGTATCCATACTGATTTAGCCACTGCTAGTACTGCTATTAGATGCGTACAGGTTTCATTTTTGTGAAAGATGTTGAAATACGCAAGCGTGTCCTCTGTTGCAAAGATTGGGATCTCATCAACCAGCTTGTTCAAACCGATAACCGTTTTAGAAGACAATGAATATTCCTTGATTACGATTCTCAGAGCAACGCGCTTCCCTTCCAGTACTGGTTGAATCACGTTGCTCGGTCAACACGGCCTTGTTAATGATGTGAGAGAGATTACAATGCGATAAAGATCTTGTGAATATACGAAACGGTTCAGTCATGGCATTTGGTATAGTATGAAATAAGTTCTCATGTTTAAGTAAGTTGAAGAAAGTAACTGGTTTCTCATCAGTTCTGGAAACCAAGCTTGACTTTGATGGTATCCATTTTCAAATTCCAACCTTGAAACTTGTTTCCTCGTTTTCAGTGAGTAACATGACCAAATTAATAGGTTTATTTTATGTACTTCGCAGTATCATTATATACCTTGGTGATCCCGTGTACGCGAGTTCACGTGTAGCAGGAGAATGGGCAACTACAAAATTGTAAATATATATATAGTACAGTATTGATCGAAGTAAAAAATCCTCACCATTCCGCAATATATACTTTGGTTGTAGATAACATATTCATCTTCAGAAATCATCAATTAGTAACGTCCAGACTTTTCACAGAAAATGCCACGAACCGCATCAAGCAGCTTGTATGGGCTCTAAAAGATCTGAAACAATTGTAAATGAAATGGTTATATCCAATATTACACATGATTTGTTCCAACTACCGAAGCAGTAGTAGTGAGGCAAGTAACTGTTTGTTTAATGTACAAGTCATTCGATGTTCGTCAATGGTGAGTTCATACCTGTTCAGGATATGAAAATTCCCTGTATGACAGTAATACATATAATATATGTCGCGTGAAAATTACTGTGCAACAGGTTCAGACGTCGTTTTACGCAGGACATTTAAAATAGGATTACGAAATCATATTTTGACAACCTCATCGTAGTCCCGGAACGTTTTGGCCAAGTGCACGGTACCTTCATGGGCCAATACAAAATAAGAATTTTAAGTGATTAAGCAAATCAAAACCCGTCACTTCGTACGCCAAAACACTGTTATTTTTTTCAAAACGAATTTGTAGTGTTTCTAGCAGCTTAGGGGTACTTTTTGCTTTTAATCGATTGCAATGATTGCAAAGAGCTGTAAAAAGTTTTGAGTAACTTCATTGGAGGGTACGTGTATGTGTGGTTTCTGGGTGTTGGAGCCGAGAAAAACTGGAAAGTCATGGTGTATATTGGGAGATTCTAGAAATTATCAGATAGCCAATTGATCAAATCTTTAGTAGTGCTTTGGTGACCTTCAGGAAAAGACTTGGCCAGACCAGAGCGCCAAAACTTGGCGTGAAAGCACGCATTGACTGAAAACCCTCCCCGCTGTCTCATCCATGTCACAGCCTATTCATTGACATTAAACCTCAAGAAGTCTCTCCTGTACAGTATTTACAGTCCCGTGTAGATCCTACTGCATTGCTATAAATAAATAACGCCTGAAAGAAATCCAAAACTACACCTCACTCCGCTATCAATCTTGGAAGCAGTTGTCAAGATGAAATTTTTCGGTCAGCACCTCCAACATTTTTTAAAGCAAACAGGATTTTATCAAAATAAAGTCGCCTAAAAGAGGTTTATAAGGAATCTTTGGACCTGCAAATAATAGCAAGAACTATTTATTGGTTTACTTGACATTCATAAGAGAGTAGAAACGATTGGAGCATACCTTATGTGCTGTTATGAGAGAAGAACTTCAGTCATGAAGTGAGATACACTGTAGACCAGCATAAATTCAAGAAAAAAAGCTCCACAAACTATTTGACTCTCTAAAGAAAACTGAAAAACTATACTGATACTCCTGGTGTTCTTCATGCTAAGCGTATTGCTCGTGAAATACAGAGCAAAGTGGTAGCGCAGATAATCAGTAATGAAAATGGTTGTACTGGAGAAAATGGGGACGGTAGCGATATTGAAGGTGCGAATACTGTCATAGAGAGATAAAATGTGGTGAAAGTTCGAGCTAACAAGAACAGTACGGCCGAAGGGGTTCGGGTGTCTAAGAATGCCAAAAGGGAAGAATCGTTGATCGACAACATGGAAAAAATGACGGTCTACATATCTATGATTGCGAAATCTATTAACGCGAACAAAGATTCTAGCGCTTGTTCTGACCAAATAGTTTAATGATGAATGTATTGAGGTTAAAAGACGACATTCGGAAGTGAGAGAAAAGACAAAACCGGAATTAGGTCAAGACTATAATAACTGCGATGAATTTTATTCTACCGCACCTGGTTGAGAAATTGTCCAGACGAGATAACGGAGCTTCCGGAGAGTAATTCGATCTAGTAGTACGTCTCTGGGACCGACAGGTTTTCCGCGTTAATGCTCGTAAGCTCGCATTCGCGGACTTTACTCCTTGCGTCGGAGCCCGCCCAAACGTATTAAGGCAAGGTTTGCATGTCAGGGTTGGGCTTATACGTCGTAAGACTCTGACTCCTGTCCATTTTCGTTTTGCGTAGATTAATTAAACGGCCAGTAAGCCCCATAGTAATTTCCCTTTTCTGCGTGTCGTACTTAAGTACCTTATAGAGAAGATTGAATTGATCTTTTATCCCGCTAATAACCAATTACGCGCTTTTACGTTGACTTCGCATGAATCGTTGCATTATAAGATCTATTACTGGTATCTTTTTCGACTCGAGTATGCAGTCCATCGCGTTGGTTTTTGGGGCTCATAACAATTTCCGTTGGTAAAATCTGTGCGTTTCACGAACGCTGAGTCAACCAATATAGCCATGACTGGAGGGGTCATATCATATGATAACTTTGGGTAGGACAATATTATAGCTCCCGCAGGCTTTTAATTATGCCAACTGCCAGAGTAGTTGATTCCAGTATGAATTAGTTTGCCAAGAAAGTTGAAGACAAATAGATTCATCACCTCTTCCGACAGCGCATATTTCTCATCACACGTGCTTTGCAGGTTTGTGTCTCCATATTTATTGCATTTAAAACGGCCGCCATCGGTAGAGATTCATTTTAATAATGGCCTGAATTTCCAACTCTTCTCCAAAAGTGCTTCTGATGCTTTTTGATCTTCAAGATTCGATTAAAAATCCAACTGATTTTGAAAATAGTAGTTTATTTATTTTTCATTGCTTTGTACAAAAAGTGCAACGCTTAGTCTAACCATACAGAAATTGAACTCGGAAAAAGACAAAAAAAACGTACATACCTGTTCTAGTTTGCCACTTTTTCGAAGAAAGTACAGTACTAGTCACAGTAGATCTACGAATTTAGGCATCGTATTACGTCACTTGTTCCTTAAACTTTTTTTCTATGGACTTACATACCTGCATTAATTCCTTGCGGTTCGAAACAGCGGGAGTGATCCCTGCATAAAAAAATATCAGGTGACATTAGTGAGGGCTATAAAGTCGCTTTCTGTTCCCTGCGTCAATATCAGTCGCCAATGCGTCTCATCATGTTCGAGTTTTGGGTGCAAAACCCTTGTAGTGTGTGTGTGGCAAGTTTGCGGGATCTTTTCTGACGTTTTTCATGTTTTTTCAGGTACAGAGAGAGGCTTATTTTCGCAGCAGATGTTGCGATCGCAGCGCAAACGCCGTTTTTCGGTGATTCTCAGGCCATCGGTCCCGTATAGTCAACTGGCGAACAGTATGGTAGCCTGGGGGAGTCCTTGTAGGGCTCGTTCAGGCTACCGTGTTTGATGGACAACCGGTAAAACGTTTAGCCATTTGATTGGCAACTGGTTGACCCGTTGTCAATCTGGCAGTTTCTGTAACCTCATAATTTCGTGGTTTAATCACTATTATACAATTGTGTGTGCAACATTACAGTACATATGAGGTCAGATCACTGCAAATCTAATTTTGTATTGGGTAATTGAATCCTGCGTGTTGCAGGGCACTATATATTACAGACGCCGCAGATATGGACTAAATGACGTAGCTAAGCATCTGATACAAGCGAGTCTTCACTCCTCCACTACAGCATTCGCTGCGAAGCGCGATAACTGCCGGGCATTTCTCTATTACCTTGGATGATGTCTCAGAAGATGATCCAAACGAGTCGAATGCTAGAGGCCCCAAATTATATCCCAGCATCGTCCGTCCTCGCAGGACCTCGCCAGGGATGGCAGCCACTTCCGTTGCTAGATTCCTCCTCTTCCGCTTTTCTGTTGCTTTGGCAAAAGCTCGCGGTTTCGGTGCTCCCATATGCATAAAGATTTATATTGTTGGCGAACTCATCGGTACCTGTGCGATTTGTGCTGCAGTAGAATTTACATTTTAAAGGTGGATGAATAGTGATTCTTCTATACATTAAAATAAACCAAAATTCCCCTCATTTCAATTTTATTGGCCCATTTTTGAGTTTAAACAACGATAGACTTTGAAGATAGTTTCATCTAGCAGAAAATTTCAACCAACAGTAGTTCCAGTTTATTGCGTACGATGACACGAATTGATATATTTTAGACTATTTTGCTGCTTTATACTGTCAGTTAGGCTATACAACTATAATGAATTTTTCAGCTAGTCTACAATAAACTCCTTACCTGTGCACCTCAGGCAGGAGAATCTACGGCATAAAGGGAGTGATGGTGTTACATCCCGCACACCATCACCAACATCAACATCATCAACAAACAGCTACAACCTGAACTCCCCCCAAGAAAAAATTTCTCATGTGCCTTCCCTTGACTGTGCGTAGTACAGCAAAAGCTAGCTTACAGACATTCGGCTCTCGTCCTGCTTGTCTATGGGGCGAAAACCCATTCCACAATTCATATTTCCTCCTCTTTCTCGCTTTGCAATTTTAGCCTCTCTTGTTTTCTCTCTGCTCTGAATTGGTTTGAGTTTTGATCTCCAGTCTTGTTAGGTCTATGGTTTCTTCCTCTCTGTCTTGTCGTCTTCTCGGTCCTCTCATACTCTTCTTATTGTTCTTGGTGTTTGGTTGCTTCCTATTTTCCTCTTGGTCTGTTATTTTGATCTGTGCTCTTCATCTGGTTCTGTGGCTGGCCTGCTATTGCTTCTTGGGTATTTTGCTACTCCTAATTGTTTTTTTGGCTCGCTGATTGTCTTGGAGTTTCGGCTTTCACTACTCTGTTGTGGAACTTTTGCTGCATTGCTTAAGTATTTGTGCCTTTCTGTTTTAAGCTCTAGCTTTCTTCGGTCACCTAGCTGTTATAGGTATCACTTCAGTCTATCTCATAACTAGTAAGTTAACCTATAGCTTTTTTGCAGGTAAACGAAAGGTAACTAAGATACTGACCTGTGGGTTCCTATTGCTTACGCTGCGTGAGTTACTTGACCACTTGGAAGGCATCTTCGGTTCAGAGCTTGACTCTAACCAAGAACGGAACTCGGCTCCTGCTCTAATCAATCACGAGGCAGTAAGCGCCTTGGAAGAAGTACGAAGAGAGACTTCTGTCTCTCCCGAAGTGACGTCCGGTAACAGCTACTACACCGCTCTAGCAACACCGGTAGTAAACTTCGATGCGCCCATTCAACCTGGTACTGCGGCTCCTTCTCCTTCTACTCTGCCTCAACACCCACCCCGCCTTTTTCTACTACCTTTTCTCTTCCACTGTATCGACGTCTTCAAATCCGCAAGCTGCCCGCCCCTGTCATGACTACTGTAGCTCTGAGAGGTATTGCTTCAAGATCGCGTCAGCCAAAGCTTATACAAGAAGGGAGTTCGCATAAAATCTACCGCATAGCCCACGACCGTAAAAGGAAGAAGAAGAAGGGAAATCGTTTCAAGTCTCTTGCAAGCCGTGCTACTGCAATTACTTATCCCACCTGCAGCTCAACGTCCGCACGAAAGGTAAGGACCATATTTCCAAGGTCTGAAAACTTGAAAATCGGAGGATTTCCCACTGGGAGTTGTGCAATATCAACATTCACACCAAGCCTGACGCAGGTCATCATATACTCACTAGGACGCACTTCAAGAACGAGCTACTCCAATTAGGACTTCTTTAAATAGCACCAACTCCCTTTTACATCCTAAAGACTCCATTTTTCTATCACCCGGAATCTTTGAAACGGGCGCTTTAAGATGGTCACTCTGAAGTATATCTAGAAATTTCTTAACGCGTATGACCCAACTTTCTCGTCGCATTGTAATGTTAAAGCTGCTCTTTCTCTTAACATCAACGCCGACCGCAACCTTCACAGGAAGATGCGATACTTGGCCTTCCCAAGTATCTCCCTGTGGAAATCCTTTACAACACAGAATTTTTTTCTTGCCCTGTGGTACTTTCTAGGCTTCTACGCGAGTACTTGCAACTACACGGACTGACGTACATTCATCATCTAGAAAATTTGAGTATTTTCCGGGGAATCCCCTCCATGGTTTATCGATTGGAACAGGATATGAGCAAAGCATATGCTGTAATCGATAGTACAAAAAAAGGCACAATGTAGTCACCTTATACTCTCAAGTTGATGAGTAATCTCGCTATGCTGATGATTCCAGAGCTGCTCACGACCTTGCAACTCGTTTCAAATATACGAAAAATTGTGCAGGTAAACTTGGTGAGGATATCAATGACTACATGTCCAACTACCTCGATGCCGCCGCGAATTCCGAAATTCGTAATGAATGGAAGTTACAATACTTCCATAACGTTTTTGAAGGTGAATTAAAAAGTTTTTATAGTGAGCATATCGCTAGCCGCTGTGAAACGTTTGCAGCAGCAGTGTCTACAATGAGGGAAAAGTACACTAGCTACACTCGTCAGAATCACATTCGTGAACACTTGGGAAGCTTAAGGTTATCCTCTTTAATCGAGGGAAAGCGTTGCACTGTGCCCGAGGCCTTAGATTACCTTAGAGAAAAATCACTAAATTTACTCAATATGGTGCCCCGCAGCACCGATTTGAGCATGATAAAGTAACATATCTCTATAAAGCCGTTATTAGTGCACCATGGGCTAAAGAATCGATTTCTAATGCCCTATCTGCAAGACCCAATTGAGTTTTCTACAACCGTTTAGTTCTATGGATTCCATTTGGTTAATAAATCAGCAAGAAATAGAAGGAAACCATTGGGATGCAAAAACTGCATGTTGTTCATAATCTGCTTAAAGATCAAACGCTCCTCTGACCACTCCGAATATTCCTGGTCTTTACTTCAACCGTATAACATACGGTAAACCTCGTAAACTGGGATCGCGATCATCCGTTACAGCTTCGTCTGCAACTATTAATGGACGATTCAATCGTTAAATGGATACCATAAAGATACCCCTGGAAAAATGGTGTTGACCGCCTCGGAAATATTCGTCGTTGTAACAGTTATGGGGACAAAAATCATTTTATTTGAGACTTTTCTATGCCTCCGAATGTCATGAATAACGTCATCAAAGCCTTAACCAGAAATAAGGGCCGTGGTAAACAAATCATTTTCGAACTATGTCAACAAGTGGAAGACGCTACGTTTAGTGATGACGAAAATACCTAGGATTCGTTTAAAAACACCGACGAGAAAAAAAGAATGCCCCAATAAAAATGAGGAAAATGCTACCTCAATAAGCAAGAAACCCTGGTTACCGCTCAAAATTTTCACAATGACATAATAGAGTCCCATAACTCGTTTTTATAGCACTGTTTTCCTAGATCATAAATCAGGATACAATCAGAGCTTTGAAGGAATCTGGCTTGGTTTTCTTGAGGTTTGGTGCCTAGAATACTCTGGATATCCCAATCAGACTCGTATCGACGCAGGATCATTCTTTACCTTTCCCCGGTGGAAACATATCTAAAATGGATGTTTTACCAAACTTAGAATCTCTGGTATCGAACCTCACAATTCTCTCGGTATAGGGGAACAACTTCATGCTCTGCTACTTCGTATATATCAAAAGGTACAGCTGACATACCCCAATATCAAAAAGGAGCTATTAATCTAGATTTCTAACAACGCTATGAATGTCAACATTGGAGAAAATGGTCTAGTCCCTTCATTTCTTATATCCGGAATCAAACCTACGTTCCTAGTTCTAAACTCAAAACTACCTCAGCAAATTGAAGGCATGAAAACTATTTATGATGCCATGAAGTAAATGAAAACTATCATTGCAAAAATACGTATTACAACTGCGTTAAGCAGTAATGTAACTTCTGATTCAGACAGAGTTTACTACCACAGTGACGATGTTTTCATCTTCAGAGATAAAGAGAATGAATAGATACGGCCATAAACAATTATATATTTCCATGCCAAAATGGTTCATGTTCAAAGGGGAAACTCGCCGATTGAACTTTTCAATACACGACAAACGAAAACGTACTTTCCCGAAATTAGGGAAGAAGTTGTAGACCCTTCGGACATCTCCCCTCCCTCTGAATTCTATCAAATTATGTTGAAATCATTCCGTTCTAGAAACAACCCCCTAGTCCTCACTTCTCTACCCACCTTACAGAAATTATTAATCCCAAGAACCGCGCACAGCTGGTTTCGGTCCAGCGAAACGAAAGGAAATCATGGGACTGATTGAAAGTGGTACATTAAAATTAGTATGCAAAGATGAATTACCATCTAGCGAAGATGTTCTAGGTGGAAGTTTTGCACTCGCTATCAAAAATGCTGGTACATATCGTGAAGTGTGGAAAGCTAGATTTGTCGTACAAGGTCATGGGGAGAGAATGAAAAAATTTCTTGTCGGTGCAACTAGCAAAGATCTTGAACATTCGATCAGAATACTAGTTTTTTGCATGTATTTTCGGCTTCAAGCTCTTCTCAACGGATGTCACATAAGTTTACCTGCAAAGTGCTGACAGAGATATATACGTAAACCCGACAGAAAAGTTTAAGCTTGGCCCCAATGCAGTGCTCTAGGTTCTTAAGCCACTATATAGACTCCCTCATAGTGGTTATTACTAGGGAAGAACAATCTAAGGACATTTAAGACCCCGATCTTGTAATGTAATCTATAAGTAACGACGGATCATTCTTCTTTAGAGTAATTGGTAAGAAGCTTTCTGGCCTTTATTTGACCTATGTCGAAGATTTACTTCAAGCTGTAAATGAGCATTTTGAAAAGTTCTCAATTGAAACTGAAAAATATTTCAATTGTAAACGTATAGAGTATGTTAACATCCAGTTATCTGGAGCGCAAATCGAAATAAAACCCTTTGGCTTCGAAGTTCATCAAGCCAAATACATACAGGGGCTTAAAATAATTCCCTCTAATGCCTATTTTAGTTAGCATAAATAACAAAAGGCTACAATGGCTTGGATAGCCTACAAGAGGCCTGACATATTATTTCGGGTCTCTCAAGCCGCTCAACGTAGGGAAGATTTATTTGAAAGAAATCGGCAGAAGCATATCAAAAGGATCAATTTCGCCTTAAATATCGTCAAAAATGACACCTTGATGCGACTAATGTTTCCCAAGCTTGATTTTAAATCACTTTATTTGCATGTCTATTATGAATCATTTGTAACAAGTTTCAGCGGGTCATTACATCTTGGATACATTATTTTCTTGCCAGATAAACTTGACAAGTGTTAACCACTTTACTGGCCACCCCACAAATCTAAGAGCATCACGAGTTCTGCACTAGGTTGTGAATATATGACATTGGCTAATGCTTTCGATATTTTTTACGCTATGAAAGACGATTTACAAAAAAAATATCACGACCTGTATCGATTATCATGTTTACAGATATCCTGTCTCTTTTTGACGTTATTACAAGGGCTACTACGACTACTGAGAAGCCTTTTATGATAGATAGTGCCACCATAAGATCTTTTTACAAATCGAAGGAACTTCAAATGATCAACTTTATTTACTCTGAAATAAATACCGTTGATGCACCGACTAAATTTAAGAATGACACTATTTTATTTCATTATTCATTATTAGAGATGGTTACATTAGTCATCCAATTGAGCAGTGGATCTATAGAGAAAGCTGAATTCGTTTTACTCACACGAACAAAGAAGGTGGGGATGTTAGAATAAGGAAATGTTTTCTTCAAGCAGACAATTTCAACCAACATTAATTCCAGTTTATTGCGTACGATGAGTCGAATTAATATATTTTAGATCATTTTACTCTGCTTTATACTGTCACTTAGGCTATACAACTTCACTGCATTTTGTCAGCAAGTCTACAGTATACTCGTAAGCTGTGGACCTCAAGCAGGGGATTAGGGTATTTGCATCCCGCATACCATCACCAACAACAACATCATCAACAAACACCAACAACCTAAACTCACCCGCAGAAACATTGCTCTTGTGCCTCCGCCTGACTGTACTCAGTACAGCACAAACGAATTGGCAGGTATTGGGCTCACGCCTCGCTCAACTATGAGGCGAAAGAAAAAGCAAAGCATTTACGTTGGCGCCCAGTTTCCATGATGTTAACTAATGATTCATATGTGTCCAAATTATAACCATCACACATGCTAACCCTGTAGGATATCCCGGGCCACAACCGACCATATCTTTCAACTATTAAATCACCCCACATTTTACCACTTGCTAACATTGAAAACATCAGGTTTTAACAGTATTCAATACTATTACGGATAATACATTGCCCCTTTCCTGTGTCAACTCAAAATTTAATGGGTAGGTCTACTGCATGGCATTGTCCCGGAAGTACTGTTATTTCTAATTTATTTCAACGCGGTTGTACCTCGATTCACAAGCTTACAGTAATCTAAGTTACCGTTAGGAGATAACCTGTATACCATGGTAGCGTCGTGCGACGGGGCTCTGGACAGGACGGAGATCGCTATGGACGATCAGATTGTAGAGCTAGGGTGTTATTAGATCCTTCGGCGAACTGTAGCAGTGCCCGTAAAGAAGCGGCGTGTCGCGCAGGGTATTAATGCATGAACAAGGCGAGTGGTGACAATCGACGGGGCGCGCCCAAACAGTCGAAGGCGAGGGACTGGAGGGTTAAGTTGACAAAGGGGAAGTTACGGTAGCCCCGGAAAATTTTAAGGGGTATTGCGCGAGGTGCCCCTTGATTTTTTCCTGGCAGTTTTTCTATTGGCAATGAATTGTAGTTGTCAACCGCGGACCTTATTGTGCTTCTTGATGTGAGCTTTTGGTATAGCAATAATATTTACCAATACTTTCCAAGAACAGCGAGGATTTCATCGCCAAGCATACGATAATAACCATCTAGACTTCGGGTACCCCTTCGTAAAAATGGTGCCCCATACAAGAGGTACCCAATATGGTACCTCTTACCAATAGTTACTTCCGGATAATATAAAATGATTGCAGCGTCCTACAGATTATTTAGCTCATGTCACTTCTCCCAACAACTTCTCTGAGCTCTGTGGCGAACTTTCCGCCGAATCACCCGACAAAAAAAGACACTGCATTTTGAAAAAGAGTAGCGAGTTTTATGACCACTTCGAGCACACAATACACCATTTCGGGTTTCCAGAAACTTTATTTTCTTTTCCAATACGACCACGAGTATGCAGAATAGGTACGTGTGGTTTGACAGATTCTAGTCGAGTTACATCTATCTTCTTGGCTCGAGCAGAATCCATTTTTTATCGCAAAGGTTTTGATATACATTGGTTTCCAATCATCAATGCCGTCTCATTCTCACAGCATTCTGTTGCTTATCTCTTTCTGAACGCAACAGATTTGCGTAGAGATTGAAATATGTTTTCCAACACCATTTTGAATGGGCTTCGCATTATAGCACAAATTGTATCTGCAATGTACTGTGCGATGTCGACACGTACTGCGTAGAATATCTTGCTTCTTGAAGCTGCTACAAATAATACTAAAGACTGGCAAACAGCAGCGTGTTGTGTAGGTTGGTTTCTGTACTGCTTTCATGGTACCGCAGAATGGAATGATTTCGATTGCAATTCTAATTCACATTTAGACAAAGGCAAGCTTTGTTGCGAGCTACCACTCCCAATGAGAAGCTCAGAGTATATGGCGTGCATCTCGCGGACATCATAAGCCATTGACAATTCATCGTGTCCACAAAACGGTTTGAATTCACAAACGACCGTAGTAGTACTCCATTCCATCTCACGCTGCTGGTTACCTGTTTCAGTCTCTCCTGAATTTCCTTCTCTTTCATTGAGCACAGCCACCATATCAGGTGATGTGGACATGTGCATGAATGGATTCCTTATTCTTTGCACGAGACAGTAAGACCGAGCGCATAGTGTTCCGAGATTACTGTGCAACAACAAGAAATCTGGGAGGGTTTGTCTCAATTTCACTTCATTTCGGGAACCCGCACGCATGTCTTCACTGGCCCTCCGCGGTTTGAAACACCACGACTGTAGTGCTACATGACCAATCAAACCTGCGAATATCAGACAATCTACAGAATCCTGCTGCCAATGCGCTAAAAACTCTCTCATTCCTTGCTTCTTTTTTTCTCGAGAACCCCGTAATTTTGAGAGCCCTACATTCAGCTCGTAATTCCAGCAAATTCATTTTGTCACAATCTTCCATTGCTATGGCTGTCATAGGTGTAACAAATTATTCTTCATTGGATACAGTAGTACCGACTAGAAGGCGGACGCATTCGTATTATGTGCTTCTCAGAATCTCATCGGGCTTATGATTTGCAGCGGCTTCAAGAAACGAGAGCGTTGTCGTTGATGTAAATTGAAGTCCTTGTGCTAAAAGCCACAGCTTATCTCCATGGGACTGTCCTCTGCTGATGGGGTTAAGATTGGAAAGAAACTCTTCTTTCAGTCGATCGCCGAATACATGTAAGGGTAC
Source organism: Kappaphycus alvarezii (assembly GCA_002205965.3). Taxonomy (NCBI): domain Eukaryota; phylum Rhodophyta; class Florideophyceae; order Gigartinales; family Solieriaceae; genus Kappaphycus; species Kappaphycus alvarezii. The sequence continues at coordinate 155,050 of NADL03000147.1, forward strand.
ATTTTCAGGCTTTCCCTCTCGCTTGAGACTATTGGAATTCCTCGGAGACTAAAGCCTGTTCTGACGTACCACGCCTATTTTCCACCCACTTGTCACCCGCCATGTCCGCCCGAGTGGTGGCAAACATCGCAACTTGCCCACGCGTTGTGCTTGCTTCTCTTAGCGCCAGATGATATGAATTATTTCTCTTCAAGTGCTCTCTCTCAGCCCAAAACACTGAAATTATACCGAACTCCGGAAATTCCCCTGGTCCCTTCATAAACCCTGCTATCCCCATACGTAAATAGGGCATTTGGTCCTCTCTTCTGCGTGCCTACAACATGCATTTCTATATCCCGAAGCAATGAAATCACGTCATCAGACATGTAACCCTGATCAATAAAAAGGGTACTCGCATTCCTGAACATACACGATGAGACCTCAGAATGGTCCTGCACGCGACGACGTAAAGTCCCAATTGTAGATATTGCTGTCTCGTGAACAACGGCATGTCTAGAACAAAAACATGAGGTTAGTAAGTGGATTTGACAACGTTGTAGTAGAATGGACTTGTAAGGTCCACGCACCAGGTGGAGGTTTTAGAAGCGGAGCTTCTTCAGGAGACCAGTCTAGCTGGGCTAGACAGCTACAGGAGTAGCAGGGCAGAGCGACCGTAGGTCGCGCTCGACAGGACTAGGAGGACGCCCTAGGATCCTCCAGGTGAACCTGGAGTGGGAGATTGGTAGAAGGGCAAAGGAAAAGGAGGAAGAAAAGAAAGAAAGGGGGAGGAGGGAGACGGTTCATAAGGGTAGGCGATCCTACTCCGGGAAACGCCCGAAAGTGTTAGTGGGTGTGACTACTACAGTCACTGTGTCTACTAAGGACACGAGTAGCGCCGCCTACTCCGGACATACGCTAATTGGTCTAGCTGCAGTGATCCCGTACAGCTTTAGGCTTGCCGGGTACTCAACTACGCAAAAATTGGACAAACCACACCGGAGTACTCCGGTCTCGGTGGTGCTGGTCTGGGAATCAGTCTGATGTTTCGTTGATCTTTTAGTGGTAGGGCTTCTAAGGCCAACGGGCCTAAGTAGTATAGGTGCCACATACATTGGCACTGTCAACTAATTAGTCCTACAGTAATGACTGAAATAAAGGGATAATTAAGGGAATAGATGTAAATTCCTTGGCCCTGCACGTGGCCCTAAAACGTGGCAAACACACGTGGCACTACACGTTTCCCCTAGACAGGGCAGCCTTTCCGTGCCGAAATAAGACAGTATGCGGGCGCGAAAATAGAAGGCCAGGTTCCCACAAACGTCTTCTGCTGTGCACCTTTCGCTTTGTCGAGATTTACCAGTCGAATTCCAGTACTTGGAGAAAATTCATTACTTGGAGAAAATTTATTACTTCGCTGCCTTTCACATTTTCATCAGCGGAAAAGCTCATTCCAGGGACACAAAATAATGGACAACATGTCGATGCAAATGCTTCCTCTAATCTGATGATGGCGCGATCATAAGATCCCCAAATATTACGCAGCTCACCATCAAAGACCGTTCCCCTCACCCCTACGGCTGCCAGATTTTCCCTTACTCTGTGAATTTTGACAGAAACAAACGTATACACATCTCTATTCTTCGCACTAGTTAGATCATCAATCGATAATCGGTAGAATGCACTGGAAGCTATCATTCCAACCACTAAATTCCGTTCCTCTCCGTTGCATAATGGTAGGCTCCGTTCATCTAAACCCACGTTGCAGATCCGCAGTAATTCCTGTTTGACTGAGCCAGAAAACAAAACTTCAAATAGAGAGACAGCTTCCCAGGGTGATATCTGGATCTTTTGTATCCGTAACTGTTGTGCGAACCGCACATTCAATACCTTGACCACCGTTTTGACCTCCATCATGGCGCATGCATCTACTTGGGTGGTTAGAATTTTTTCCGTTGTATGTGCGGGCGTGTATCGGAATTTGATCGACGAGTGTGGAGCGGTTTCTTCGTCTTCATTGTAGTTATTGAATAGCTCCGTATCGGGGCAGAGCGAATCCGAATCATCATCATCGGTGTCGGCCATGTGTTGTTTTGCTTGTCTCTTGATTGTTGTCGAGACTCAAAGTCGGGTACGTAAAGACTGTGCTTGCATTTCATAGAAGTGTATGTTTCACGCACAGCCCGAAGTGCGCATAGCTCCAGAAGTCCACGCTCTTTGAGTGTACTGTGCAAGCGCACCTATTTTTCCAAAGTGCGCGCATTCCAGGTGAAGCGCTGCTTCTCGCGCGCTTTCAAAGCAAGTTGTAAAGCGGGCGCTTTTGAGGCGAAGCTCGCGTCAAACGGCCGCACATGCAAAGCAGGCAAAGAGGCAAAGCCAGCTCTGGCAAAGAGCGAGCTGATTATGGGTCACCAGTTTGAGATTATGGGGTATCCGCGGTACCCCTTGTGAAAAAAGGGGAACCGGCATGGGAAAATGTCGTTTTTGTTCAGGTGTACCGCTGGGTACCCCATAGTTTTCGGGTTTCAGTGGTGCCGGATGGGGAAATGTTATACGGTACTGTACTCTGCTGTACAATAAAAGTCTAAAAAAACTTTGAACAACATCTCTCATCAACGACTCAGAGTAAATTTAGTTTGGGTAACGGTTCTGTACTGTAAAGCAGATCGTTAGTTCAAGCAGTGCCTGTTACGGTACGGTAAAGGGTTAACACTACCTAATAGTGCTGGTACTTGTAGGACACTGGAAGGGGTTACTTATTTTAATTTCTTTTTCTTTGGATTTGATTTTGCTCTTCTTTTGTTTCTTTCTTTTGTTTCTTTTTTTGTTAAACTTATTCAAACCTTGTTCGTTTCCTCAGGCTACCAATTAAACACGCCAAATTTCCCCTCTGAATCACTCCTTAGCAGCCGTGGTGACCCCCTTGTGTCCTCAGTGGCTCTGCAGGCCTTTGACTACGCCCTTCGATTGCCAGGAAGTTTTATAGATTAGCGGTCACTGAGGGTATTGCCCCCTTGAACTTCGAGCTAGGCACCGAAAGTCCAAAGGGACAATTGACACCTGAAGTTTAATGGGTATTTCCCCCTTGGACTTCGTTATGCACACCGTAAGTCCAAGGAGACAAGGCAAACCACTCCGTTCCGGACAACAGACAAGAGAAGGGCAACGTTTTGTTTGGGGTGTGGGTGCTTTGGTTGATGGTGTCGGATTGTTTCGGGTTGTGGGTGTCGGAGTGTCTGGTTTGTGGGTGTCGGATTGTTTTGGTTTGTGGTTCTTGGAGTGTTTGATTTGTGGGTGTTTGAGGGTGGGCCTTCTTGGTGGTGGTTTTGCTGGCCGGTCAAGGCTTGCACTTCAGTGGACCAGTCTTTATTTGGAGATTCGCAAATTTTGAAAATGCACAAATTGATTCTAAATTCCTAGCAAAATACAAAAAGTAGCCCTTCGACTCTCTTGATTGGCTGCTTTCAGACGCTCCCTACTCTACTTTTGTGCAGTGCACGCTACTTGTGGCTCAGGGCCATGCGCAGTACTGTGCATGGCTCTCGTATCCCGAATTTGTGGCCATGTATAGTACTGTACATGGCTCTCGGGACCATAACTTGTGGCCGTAGGACACCGGCCACCATGAGCCACATAACACTACCGTATATCGAAGACTTCGTCCTGCGCATAGCAGAGAAGTTCAACACAACTAGAGGAGTGATACGCAGACGTATTTATCAGCGCATAAGTTGCACACTGTGGTCTTCTGTTGCAATGGCGATTCTATTGCGAGCCCCACTGCACGTGCCTGACGTGGAACATCCGGTTAGTTAGCCGTATAGTCAGTCTTGCAGTGTACACGATACAGTAGATACTGTACTCAATGAAGGATAGTTTCTTCTGCAGTATATATTGGACTGTAGTAATGAAGATATTTACAGTACTCATGACTTGGGATTGGAGAGGTTCTTAACTCATTGCTTACAGTATCTTGAGTGTGCACCGACTGACCGACTATTCATTTTATTATCCTGAGTCTGCACTGTACAACTGACAGTACTGTACTGTACTGTACTGTACAGTGCTAGAAAACACAAGTCATGGCCAGAAGACAAGTCATCATCATCTCGCCGTTGGAACCATTTACTGATATATCTTGCTGATCTTGCAGATCAGCAAACACTGGCATTTCACCGCCTCGCGTACCGCAGTGGACCCATGCAATTCCTGGTCCTGATGTCAGGAGGTTGTCAAGGACATTTCCCGAGTGCTGAAATCGATTACTGTGGAGAGTGTCTCTGTGCATGCTCCCTCTCAACGTCATCCGTCGGCTCCTCGTAGAACCAATGTCTCTAACTGCTATTTCTTTGTAACGAAGGGGCTGCATGCAATATCATCATTTCCAAAATGCAGCTTCCCCTCATCTTGTTCCTAATCTATTTTGTGCTCATTTTCCCCCCGATCGCAGAATGCCTATCGGATGAGGCCAGACGCATCCAGACCACTTTCACCTTTTTAATCTCTTCCCGCCCGGATTCGAACGCAACCTCCGCCGAATGTCCCGCTGTCATTAACCACCGCTCTATTGGCCTCTACCGAGGACTGGACCTAACAGATCCCTCAGTGGAATCTGAGGGCATACTCTGGCGCGATCTTTCTGTTAACGGCATAGCATGTCTCGACACGGTGCGTCCCGAGGCCGCAAACACGATTTCAAACTCACCCCCTCGGACCCCCTGGAACTTCTGCTGACAATGCCACACCTTGGTTCATCACAGGTTTTGACAATTCCCCGCGTCGATGTGGACCGTTTGCAGCTGCCAACCCGGCAAGCTATTTCTTCGTTGATGACCTTCCGCGTTTCAAGCAAAGATTCATCGATCAAGGGATCATCCCGCGCAACACACAACTCCCAGAGGCAGTCGACTCACCCATTCGGGGTGATGTATTCATGCTTTCTCAGCAAGTCCGCGCCGTGGCTGGTGGTACCGTTACCTCCAATGTCGTATGTATGTACCAGGCGGCACCGCCATCCCCGACGCCTGGCCCATCGCCGTCTCGAAATGAGGAAGACGGCGGCTCGGTTTGCTTCCCGCCGGATGCGACTGTCAGGAATGACAACGGAAAGAAATTCCTATGCGAAGTCTGGTTGTAGGTGAACGAGTGTTGGTCGCAACGGACAAGAAGGGCAACGATTTATACTCGGCAGTTGTCTCGTTCAGTCATAGAGATAGTCTGGCTCAATCACAGTTTGGAACTATATCTATCCTTGTCGCCGGCTGTGAAAACGGGCAGAACATGACATTACAGTTAACCGCAACCAACGGACATTTTGTTCGGATGTGGAATGGAAGACTTCGTGCCGTTGAAGACCTGAAGTTTGGAGATTTTCTGCAAGTGGCAGAGTGTAGCCAAAGGGGTCGGGTGCAAGGTATCAGGTGGGGCCGCAGGCGTGGCTTATACAGCCCTATCACAACTCATGGGGACATTGTTGTCAATGGTGTCGTTGCAAGCTGCTATACAAAGAGTTTAAGGGTGAGTGCGGCACACGCGTTGTTGGCGCCCGTGCGATGGGGTTTCAAAGCAGCAGTACAGATGAACAGAGAAGGCATTGAATGGTGTGGAGTAATTGACCGACTGCGTTGGGCACTTCGATGATGAAAAAAGCTTGTGCGTTTGCATTAAGTGCAGCGTGATGGTTAGATTTTTTGAAGGCGACGCCCCCAGCGCATCTAAATAGATTTTGCTCTGCGAAATTATGAGATGTGTTCAAGGCCCTCCCGAGACGGGACGATAATTGCAACCGCCAAGAGTCTTGTGAAATTGTGAAATTAAGAATTTGCTGGATTTCCCAGAACGTTGCGACATGTTGGCCGTAACATTGATGTCCGGCAATGTGGTTCAAGCGTCGGCAATTGTGGGAGCGGGCTATCAAACAAATCAGTAAACGGGGATCGATGCCAAATTCGTGGATCTTGATACAGAGTCGCAGATGAAACGCGAAGTAGGACCTTGTGCGGTGGGTCAACGCAATTGTCGTGAAGAGGACCGAAAATTTTCATGCCCCGTTGTGCACCAGTAGAGTGGTACTTGATGCAAAATGTGGCATCAACTTTATCAGATAGATGTGAGACCAAACTAATTGTGAATGGATGATGTCAGCAGGTAAATTTCAATTCGCTACCGAAGCTCCAAGGGTTGTATGTCGCTTAACCAGAGTGGAAGGGATTGTTATCTATTCGGTAGGTTTACGCGGAAGGCACAGTTGCGGATTGGGAAGCAATGAGACCATCGGCGACACTGTACCAGTCAGCAAGACTGGAATATTGCTGTACGTGGTACAGCCTTGGCTACACTACTATGTCATAGTTAGGGACCGAATGCGTTGTGTTTTGTACGGTCGTCAAGAGCAAGATGTGAATTCACGGGAGAGGTCACGAACGATGTCGAAGTATTTCTTGCCGCCATGGCCGAAGTTTCGCAGTATCAGCTGGATCAGTAGCTCGGTTAGACTTGCGAAAGGATGCCGCATTGAGGCATGTGCATGCGGAGTGCGCACGGTGGGAGTTTAAAAAGGGGAGAGCTACGGGAACAGGGGTTACACCACACTGAGGTGCAGAAGAACGACACAGTGTCCGAGGACAGGCGGGAGAGAATAACAGTACAAACATGATCCCTGAAAAGCACTTAGACCGCATCCTGCTCACACAAATTAGAGCTGCCATCCTTAAGAATTAGTGTAAAGCAATTCACAACCGTAAACCATAGACCGAATTTTCCAAGTTTTGACCCTCGGGAACACAGTGAGCAAATGCTTAATTTGTTGACCTGGACATTTATCTTTCTGTAAATGTACTGTACAGTTCTCGCTTGACGTTGGTTAGCAATGGAGCCAGTCTTGAACTTGCTGAGAGTTGAGTGTCCACAAGTGATCAGCGTCGGGAAAGGCGAGGAGTATCGGCACAAGTTGCCGACGGTCTGATTGTGATCCTGCTCTCAACGCCGCCACCTTGAATCCTCTGTATTTGATCTACCGCCTCTCAAAAGCCATCGTCTTCTCGCTCAATTGGACGATATCTCCCTTCTCCGAGATGCGCTGTCTGCCCGCCCAAATACTCTCGATGTTTCCACATGCTTTTAACACGTGTACAAGTCTCACCCAGACGCCATGTTATGCTCTTTCCAGTGGCTAATGGCGGTTAATACACAGGCCTGCCCCTCCCGCTAGTCTCCGGAAAATAACCGTCCTAGAAGGACGGCCCTACATCCGTAATCAGTAGAGCACCCCATTTCCCCCTCTGTTGAGAATTAGCAGTAATTGCATGGAAAGCGTAAGTGTTTTGGTTTAACGGAGTGGTCTACTGATTTTTCTGACAAAAGGTTGAGTGCAAAGTCGAAAGTGTTGAACATCCTATCGGTTCGTGCAGCAAGCAGGCAATCACAATCGCTTAGTTGCGTATGGTCCAATCAAAGGCAGGCCAATGTACTTCTCCGTGGTCGAAATAACCCCACTCTCGCGCTTTGCGTCTACCCATAGACGCCTTCGTCGGGTTTTGCTTGAAATTAGGCGGCCTCCAAAATAGAAGATTGGAGCCCTAATTCCTGTCACTAGGTGACGAGCGCGGGGTGTTCGGTATAGCAGGACAATGGACCTGTTTCTTTGAGACGGGCAACCTTGACGAACACCACTGAAAAGCTACGCCATCCTTCTTGCGCACCGTTTTCGGTTCGTCCAACGTGCTCCGGGGGCGGCAGGTGGCGGTAAATGTTTGGGTCAGTTACTGCGTATGGAACATAAGGTGAAACTCCCATTAGCCTGTGCAGTGCGGCAGCGGCGGAGAAAACTACCGTAGTGATGGCCAGTACTGGTAGGCAATTGCATGGTAGTGGCAATGCAGTGGTGGCAATAAATATACGACACTTAGCCTTATTGGTACTGCTTGATACAGTCAGTATTGCAGTTAGAACCAAACCCTTCAGTCCACGTATGTATCAGACCATGATTCGTCCATTTCCGATGTCAGAATTTTTAAAAAAACTTTGGATGGTACAAGCCCATTAGTCGAATACCCCCGGGAAAAAATATACTAACACTTTGAAACACGGCCTATTCAAAGTGGGCTAACCCTTTAACTCGGCCATTTTAGTAGTATATCCTCTTGCTCTTGACATGTATAACGGCTACGCAACGTTTCTGCATGGACTTAACTAACTTAACGGGCGTTTCAGAGTTGCTATCTTCCCAAGCATCCGTAATGCAGTCAACGAAAGAATCCACATATTCAAACTGCCGCTGGTTGGCGTCAACCTTACTCACTAGAATGCACCATAAGTTCTCAATAGGATTCAGGTCTGGTGAATAAGCGGTCCACTCTAAGACTGAAATAAAATGATCGTAAAGCCAATCTTTCGTCACCCTTGCACGGTGCCCAAGTGCAACTTCCTGCATGAAATGCCACCGAAGTGGCATATCCTCGGCGAAAGGGAGTAGATAATCTTTTAAGGTCTTCACATACTTCGGTCCGTCTTTTTTTCCGTTCAATATTACGAGTGGAGATATTTTGTTTCCAACAAAACAAGCCCAGACCATAACACTCTTACTGCCATTCTCTCTCTTCGAAAACTAGTCCTTCTCTTTTCGCAAATTATGCTATTTGTATGCTAGACCGTCCGGACTGTCAAGGTTAATCTTCTTCTCATCAGACCAAACGATACTACTCCATTTAGCTTCACTCCATGTGACCTTTCCAGTTGCCCAAAACATTCTTATTTGCTCGTGATGTTCACGTATAGAGGGTGTACGAGCAATTTTCTTGTACCGGAGATGTGCTTGCTTTTGAAGCAATAAACGAACAGAGCGAGCCGTAAATGGAAGTTGAAGAGCCTTAAATAACCCAGAAGAGCTCCGTTTTTTTCTTAGAAGCTTCCCTAATTACCCTCCTCTTGGCCGCCTCCGTCCATTTAGGTGGCCTTTCGGCACTTCTTTTGGTTCAGTATCCTTGTGGATTTTTCAGAAGCATTTGTACCACATCCCTGGACTTTCCTAGCTCTCCTTCAATAGCTGGAATGCTTGGGCAGTTGGAGTGGTGGGCCAATATTTGTCCTCTTTCGAATATGGCGAGTTCCCGTTTTTGAGGCATCGAGTTGGGATAACAGGAATGCTATTTCTTCGTTAAGTGCATTTTTATGTTTAAAGAGGTCAAAACTGCTGAGTTGATAAGGGTTTGGCGCCATTTTAAATTGTTATTCCCGCCCTGTTACCAAAGTTTGCAAAGTGTCAGTAAAATTTTTGCCGAGAGTATTCGACTTATGGGCTTGTACCATCCAAAGTTTTGTTTTTCTGACATCGGAAATGGACGAATCATTGTCTGATACATACGTGGACTGAAGGGGTTGGTTCTAACTGTAATACTGTATAATGCAGTACCAATAAGGCTAAGTGTCGTATATTTATTGCCACCACTGTACAGTATAATTCTAATGGGGGCGAAATGGGGGGTGATTTAATATTTGAAAAATATGGCCGGTTGTGGCCCGGAATATCCTACAGGGTGTCCAGTAATACCTCTAAAATGACACTAAAAAGCCGGATAATTCTAATGGCAATTTTGGCAATTGCTTATAACTGAAATTGCGGAAAATATAGTGCCACTGGTAGGGTACTGGCAAAGCACTGGTCAACCATGGTATGCCAGAGGGCACTGTCGAGGCACTGGTCAACCAGGGCATGCCAGGTGGCACTGACGAGGCAATGGTCAACCAGGGCATGCTATGGGGCCTTGGTGACAATTTCTCACCACCAATGCTCCTGTGAGTTTATAGTGCCTTTGCTCACATGCCGGGGCCCCTCTAGAAGCCTAATCCACGTTGAGGTTTTCTAAACTACGATACTGAATGCATTAATTTCTTCTGTACTGTACTGTACAGTATACAAAACAACAGTACATTTAAAGATATTTTTTAATGTCTTACATATTGGCCAGTCAGATACCGTAAAATCAACATTAATTAGATCATTATGAACATGAGTAAAATTATTATTATTATATCTACAGTAGTTTTCATGTGCTAATTTAAGTTCGAAATCACAGTGTTTCTTCAAACGTTTGGTCCCTGAATTTTGATTGCTATTTAACTTTTCCGTCGGCAAAACCATTCTCTCCATTACAACCTTTCCCATAGGGGGTACCATTCCCTCAGGTACTGATATTCCCTTTAATACTACCAATTTCAAAGTAATTCTATTTCTATATCCGGTATCCCTCCAATTCCTATCTTTTTATCCAAATGAGTACTATTACCAATAGCAATTCAAACAATGCTTCTGACAAGCATACTCTGCCGTCAGCGACGACGCCTGTACTTACATCTTCTATTTAAGCTGACACGACTGGAAAGCGTCATTTTGAGAGTTACAAAGGGAAATGAAACAATCTCATCTTTACCTATATCGAATTGGAATGTTCGAATGGTCCTATTTTTGAAAAGAAATATGGGTGCAGAATCTGTAAAACTGTTAGAGCTATCGGAAGAGGGCCAACCAATCTCAAGCTTCACTTATCCTAGAGACACAGGACAATGGATTTCGGCAATCCATTAGTGCTATCAACTCGCAATTCAGCTCTGATTGGACAAAAAAATGCAAAGAGATCCCCCTCAAATGCTCCAAGCGAAGGTGCCAAAGAGGGTTCAATTCCGTCTAGGTTTATAAGTTTGTGCGCTGAATGGGTTGCATTAAACCAGAGACCTCTATCAATTATGGAGGATGTCGGGTTTCGAAAATATCATGAAAGAATTTGCTCCAAAGTTACATGACGTCAGTACTCAGTCCGTCGTGAGGCGTTTACGCAATGCTGAGAAAGATGTGGATGCTCAAAATTTAAAAGATCTTGAAAATATCAGCGTGCTTGCTGCAACAAGATCTTGAAAAGGTCAGCGTGCTTGCTGCAACAAGAGACGTTTGGACATCTGAAAATTACGAGTCCTACTCATCCTGACAGTCTCATACATAGATGAAAATTGGGATTTCCAAAACAAGGTGATTGCATGCTCAAAGGTGAAGGGAAGACATAGTGGAAAGGAGTTGTCGGCCTTCCTGATATATATTAACAAAAAGGTCGGTATTCTGAAGAACTTTTCCTTCGTCACAACTGGCAATAAATCAAGTGCTAGGAAGCGGGTAAGACTGACAGCCGACGAAGTTGGAATTTTAAATGACATTTTCAGTCAGATCTTATCGGGAAAGAGCGAATGCACGAAGCTGGATCTTCCGGTAAATCTGGAAGTGATTTTGAATCATTGCAAGAGGAGGAAAAACTGTCGCTAATTTCATCCATTGGGGCAGTTAATTCAAGTTCTGACTTAATATTCCACTCAACTTTCAAAGAAACATCCAATGAGAACCATGAAAACATATTCGAGGGAGATGTTTCCGACCTTTTATCAAAAGATGACCTCGAAATTACTAATCTAACACGAGACTGGTTGCTACTCCTTATTTACGCGACGGAATCAACTAATCGCCCGTATCCAAAAAGTCAACCTATTCCACTCTCTTGGAATCGCATCTCTTACACGACCCACTCTTATCAGCTGTCCGTCAAGAAGGCTTTTGAAAGGGGATAAGTTTATACAGCTGTCTCAAATTCACGCCAACCCATGAAATTCTTTAAAAAGTCCTTAGTGGCTGGAACCCATCTTCTGAAGGAATTGAAAGAGCGTAAGCAGAAAGTGCTGAGACCTATAGTGGATGTACCAACACGGGGGATCCACTGCAGTTATCATTAAGAGATTTACGAAGTTGGAAACCTGCCTTACAGCGGCTACTGACAAGATGTATGCAGATGACGTTGAATGGTCTGGGGGTGGGCCCGGTGAGAAACCATCTCCCCGTGAAACCCTTACCTTGGAAGATATTCTTGATTTGGTCATTTCAATTGAAGTAAGCACCACGATTCTTGGTAAGCAGTCCAGTCCGAGTGTCCACTTCATAAATGTCAGCACAGCCCAACTTTTACGGAAAATCAAGGAAATTCAGGACCAACCGAGCAACGATTCCTGTATTCATGATTTAGCATCCAGTTTTCAAATTTAATCCCTGAAAATAGGGCAAAGAACAATTTGAAATGCCCAATGGCTGCAAAGTGTGCACATGTGGCATCTATTCTCACAACCCCGTTCAAAAAGTAGAAGCATAAGGCCTATCTTGGTGGCATTTCTGCATACAAGCGTTTTGAAATCAATGCAGTGAAATTGATCAGTGCAATGAGATAAGAATATTTTCCAGAAGAAGTGAATGAAGAACCACCTTGTCAGGTTTCACAATATGTGGAACCATCCAAGGTTCCAGGAAATGATTTTCTTTCATTTCTCGCTGAAAATTCTTTGGATAGCGCAAATGATAGCTATAAAAGCTTGGAGGAGGAATTCCGTATTTACATGGCTACAGTAAAGGCTCAAAGTGATTCCTGTCCTCTCCACTTTTAAAAGAAGAACTTCCAATTGTTCACTCTTCTTTCTCGCCTGGCACGCTTGGTATTCACGCTTACTGCAACATCTACCGATTCCGGACGGATTTTCAACGTCGCTGGAACTGTCAGATCTAGGAAAAGATCTCTTCTATCTTCGAATATGGCAGAATGTCTTGTCAAAGTGGGGCACTATCTTAATAAATACAGGCGTCTTCTTTCGAATGTTAATTGCTACTATGTTGAGCATTGATTTCATTTTTATGCCTCATCCTCTCTTTTTCAGGGCAAGACTTTAGGGTCAGCAACTCCAGATCTTTGAGATAAATCAAAACTATTCTCTCTTATTTGAACTTGCGAAATTTTTTCAATAGCTTATAATTTATCTCTTAGCTATTGAAAATAACTACTGACGAACTGTATACAGAAATTCTATTGAATAGAGATGATGCTTTTATAAAAAAACGTCTTTGGGTATTGGTTCGGCTATGGCACGTCGGAAGGATGGAGTTGTATAACTTAAAAAAATCAATATTTTTCACGATTAAAGTACAAGTTCTATTGAGTATCTATTTACCAAATACAATACCATTTAAAGGTGCAAAAATGTCACAAATGAGTAACATTATACCTCATAATAGCAAATTGTGTCAGTGGTCTTACTTACATAATGTAAGGGGAAAAAGTTATCACTGCAGCCCCCTACAAATCTTATCTGCGTTTTTTGACTTGCTAGATATACTTTTGCATATGGGGGAATACCCCTTTATCAGATGTAACCTTGTCCTGTCTCATGTTCAAGTAGGCGCCGAAGCATCCTGAAAACCGAGTCAATGCACAGATTAGTCATGCCTCCAAGTGGATTGGAGGTTTTTGAGTTCGCCATCGGAACTCAGCGAGGAACTGAACCCTGGCCTGTGTGGTAGTGATATTTTAGACTCTACTTATTGATGGTGGTCTGAGTTGCATTATCTGCTGTGCGGAGTCCTCAGTAGATACTGAATGCCTTAAAATTCTTTCTCTGCTCTTTCCCCTGGTACAATTTCGTTTATCGAGGAGTTACTTCCGCAGATCGCATCCAAGTGTCACTCAACACCTGGTGTTATCCGCTGCTGTATCTACCAGCGACTGAGTTGCACTCTCTGGTCATCCATTGCTCAAGTTATCCTGTCCCAAGCACCGATGCGCATGGACAACGAGGTACATCCGGTTATATCTTAGCGACATAGTCAGTCGTGCATTTTCCACGACATATATTCAATCTGCACTAATAAATGGTCACCCCGTCGTAGTGCCGAGAGGGGGCCTCCACCTCATGAGACCGGATATTAGGGCAATGGGAAGCCGCGGGGGGACTGACTTCCTCGACATCAACTTTTTCAATCCTCTCGCGCCATCGAACAGGAGAGTCAACAAGTTCAACCCCTTGAACTCTCTTAACGCAGCCCGAGCTGGGAAGCAAAGAAAGTACCAATCTTTAATCGCTACTTCCATTCGAGGCAGACTCGTCCCCGTGCCCATATTCACCCTCGGCGGTTGGCACTCAGACGCTTACGCCGTCATAGCAGAGTTGGCAAGAATGGTTGCAGGCAGGGCCATGGAATCATACGGGAAGGGTCGCGGGATATTCATGCAAAGGCACGCTGCTGTTATACAGAAAGGGAATGCGATAGTGCCAGCGCAGCCAGCAAAAGTTTTGCTGCGCCAGCGCAGCACCTCTGACAGCTCAGCAGGAATGCTTAGATATTTTATGATATTAATCTAGTACCAAATGCTACTGTAGTCATTAGATTTAATTTTTATGGTGGACTATTTCTACAATTTACTGTACTATACTTCCAAATACGGTGCAGACGGGCTACAAAAAAGCCTATATAAGGGCTTGCGTACCGAGTAGCGGAGCAATTCCAAGACAAGAATCATCAGCCATCAAACAGAAGAAGTAAAATTTTGTTCTTGCTGCAATAAGGGGAAGCCAACCCGTCGAGCACAACTGTCAGTAGTGTCATACTTTGTAAGCTCGGCTTGTAGGGCTTACAGGAGACTTCCACCAGCAACCTTGCTGCGTGCTACACGTGTCATACCTTTTGGGCTGTGATAATACAGCTGCAGTCGCTGTCACGTCCAACGCGGCCTGCCTGCTGGCTGGTCTCGCGGCGGCCTTCCAGTGACTTTGACCCGGATTAACTCCGTTTTCTTGGTTCTTTCATGCCGCCCACTTGTACCAATTATTTGATGCGTTTTGAAACATAGTCTAATCTATTTTTAAATCATTAAAACACCCCAAGTTTTCCCCCTAATATATGGGGTCTAAAATTTTCCACTGTTTTAAGTAATATCTATTGTATTAAAATTTTTAGGAAAAAGTGGTTTAGTCCTTGTCAAATAAGGCACTAGATTGCGCTACTGTACTGTATAGCAATATATCCGAGCAAACAACCACGCTCTGTACTGTCTCACGTTCCATCCCTGCCCCTTCTCGATCCGCTCGGGAGCCAGGCGATCGAGTGCTCCCCCATGGAGGGATGGTTCGAAGGCAGAACCACCTGCGGATCGCAGGTGGTTGTATTTTCGAAGGACCTCGCAGGATGCGGAACAAGCTATTATCGCGACTCTTTAGGCCCGCATTAGTGATGCGGGCCAAAAGAGTCCTAGGCTGGCGATTCGTGCCCGTGGGATTCGAATCGTTGGGATTTCCTTCCGAGCCGACTACCAATGATGGGATACACATTGAGATGAAGACAGAGCCCGTTCTCTTCGCCACTATGCTGTGCAACTGGTAGACGACAATAGGCCGAACACTCCACTACTCCCAGAACTGGGCCACAGGCACCTTGATCCCGGTCCACAAACGCGGGGACCAACACACTCCAGCGAATTGCCGACCGCTTTGCCTCTTATCGCACTGCCGGAAAGCCATCGAAGGAGGTCTCGCCTCTTTCCTAGCCGACCTCACAGAACCCCACCTAATGCAATTTGGCTTCCAAAGAAGAAGAGGCCCCCTCCACGCTCTCATAGCCAAGGAAGCAGCCATAAGACAAGGGGGTCGCTGCCTCGCTGCCCTGGACATGCTGAAGGCCTACGACAGGGTCAACCGTAAACTGCTCTTACACGATTGCGGACGCATGCTCCCCCACAGAGAAACAGCCATGATAAGAGCATGCCTCTTGCCGCTCAAGGTCTGGACAAGAGACGAATGTACCTATAGCTATTCTGAGGCCGGGGGTAAGTCAGACATCAGAAAAGTTAATCAAAAGAGCACATACAGAGGGGGGGACGTTTCGTTGGCGCTCAGCAAAATATGCCCGGATTCTACTGAATCTTAACCTTTTTTCGTTACTGTACAAATACTTTCCTGCAATTTGGGGGCAGGGATTTCCGTAAGCATTGCCCCCGTCCAATAATATTTGTGGATCAATTTCGTCAAAAAATGTTATGATACACCTGCGTTTGCACGCGGTTGTACCGGGCCACACTTATGATCGGTCAAAAAATGGCGAGGCTTGAGGGGGAATGCTGATTGGACGGGGCCGGGACCACGGGGGAAGGGGCGGATGCTTATTGGAGGTGGTCAGGAGGTCCCATTTGGGCATAATAATTGCCTTCATCGGGGGTAAGTCCAGGTACATCGGGGGGTAAGTCCAGGTACACAAGGGGTAAGTCCGCAGTGAGAATTAGGCTGTGCGAACGTGCACAGCCTGTAAGTCAGGCTATTACGTTGTGCAAAAGTTCAATGCTTGTCCCACCATATCCGCGTGGCAGGCTCTAGGATATTGTTGAATAGCAGATAGAAACTGAAAAAGAATTTAAGGAATAGTGAAGTTGAGGTGGGGAAAAAGCAAGGATACAAGGAACGGGAAAGTATGGATAAGAGGCGAAATGAAAATATAGGCCGAACTGTTGGGTCAGCCTAGTGAATAAACAAAACAATTTAGGGGTTTTAGGGTTTTTTTTATTAGGGGATTTAGTTACCGGCCTGGTGGGGATTTGGGTGGCCGAGGGGATTTGTTGCACATGTTATTTATATGTTGCGATAAGGCTTGTATGGTCCTTGGAAGTATTCAGGAGTGCTTCATTGTCTTCCTAACAACAGTTGAAGGCATAGAAGTAAAAATATTTTGGGTTATGACAATTTTTCGAAAATGTCGATTTTGCCTATTTTTGATGCGGTTGTACCGTTTTTTCTAGGAAATGGATTACAGACCTATATTAACCCGTTATTATTTAAGAAATGGATGGAGTAGGCAGTGTATCACAACAGTTTTATGAAAAAGTGTGCAAAGATAGCGTCATGCAGACTCGTGGTGTTGCCATGTTTTTAAGGCGGTTTTTGACGGTAAACTCGATTTTGTGGAGTGTTTGTTCAACTAAAGCATGAATCTTGTGCTGAGGTGGTCCCTTGATAGTGGTATTCAGCGTCTATATTATATTTGTGTGCTGCGATCATGGCCTATGCAGTGATATGGGTCGGGGCTACCTGATTTTCCCTACTATATCCATTTTTTGGGATTGCAGTGAAAATCGATGAAATGAACAGTTGATATTAGTAAGGTTTATGTTGGATACGCTGCAAGTCAAACTCTGCATAAAAGTGGCCAATGCAAAAAAACTTGCTCTTTAAGCGGAATTGATGACGGCTCTGTTTGCGAACAAGTGATCCAATGTGCTCTTAGTGTGTTCTTGGGACCTTGTAAAGTGAGCTGGATACAAATTCGCTTTTATCCGAAAAACTCCGCAAGGAATCGTTAGTAGTAAGAAATTGGGTAAGGTTTCCTGAACACGAGGATCTGCTGAATTTACATAGGTGACGCACTCAAAGCATTTGTTTATAAATTGCTTCCTAACTGAGAAAAAAAAACTGAATACCGTCTTGCCTTTATTGAATCCTTGAATCCATTTGGTAGAGAAATAATTCCTAAATCCTGATAAATGGAGCAGTTGGTATTAGTATGCCTTGTTTTCGGTGCGTGGAATGTAATGCTCCGGTGATTGGTGTCGATAAAAAATGACACAGAGCGACCTTTTTGTGTTTACTAGATCCATTTGGGGATAAATATGACTTGAAATCCGTTGGATTGCTTATATCACAAGAGTAGGAAAAGTATGATGCTGTCCGGGATGTAAGGATTTGGAGAATGTATTTGTCTTTAATCAAGTCATTGGCTGGTTCAATGCTTCCTAAATGAGAAACGTGACGTACAAATACCTTATGGTCTTTATTCAATTTAGTTGATGCGTGTGTTTTCAGTTGCAACCTGATGAATACAGCAGATCACCTTAGTAAGTATTTGCATGGTGCTCGTAATGTGAGGTTCAGGCTAATGGTGGGGTGGGAATATATGCCTTGAAATCCGTTGGAGCGATTGTCCTCAAAATGAATTTTTAAGGGACGCCCAGTGTGAGCCTTTCGAGCATGGATGGAGAGCTTTTATCGTTCTGATGAATATCAAAGTCTTACGCGATCTAGGAGTGAGAGTCATGTTGGAAGGAGGAATTTTGCCATTTACGTTCATACGGACTGCTTAAGAAACATAGGACTTATGGATAAATGACATTGAGGGCCATCCGCACTTGTTTCTAACTGACATGATGTAGCAATGGTAAAGAGATTTTTGACCTCTACAAGGCTCATAGAACTTGAGCGTCATTCTAGGCTCTATTTCTATAAAAATGATCATGAAATCTATCACAAACGGCAGGGTTTTAGCGTATTTATTACAACAGAGAGATTGTATTTGCCATTCCTGGTCTTACTTGCAAAACAATGATCATAAAGTCTACCTTGCATGGCCTTGAAATTTCAGTTCGGAATGAGAGAATTTGGAGCGAGCCGTCATTTCTGCATATTGTGTTTTGAAAGAAATGGCAGCGAAGATCATCCGGACATATTTCTATCTGACATGATTTCACCATGCAAAAGAGGTTTTGGACAACAACGACTTTCTGTGAAATACAAAGTCTTTCCCGGTTCTGTTTACATAAAAATGGCCATAACGTCCATCATATACGGCTTTAGGGTTTTAGGGTTTTTTTTCACCATGCAAAAGAGGTTTTGCACAACAACGACTTTCTGTGAAATACAAAGTCTTTCCCGGTTCTGTTTACATAAAAATGACCATAACGTCCATCATATACGGCGGGGGATTCGTAGTGTGTAATTTCCGGTTCTACTTCCAAAAACATGTTCATAACGTCGAAATAAAACGGCCAGGAGCCGGCGGGTTGCAATGGAGAGAGTTCAGAGCAGGCTGCACATATAGTTCTTGGATTTAGGGGTTTTCAATTTGGGTTTCATTCTTGATTTCAGTTGCCACGTGTATATCACAATTTTTAGAATTACAACTGTAAAATCAATAGTCAGTTACTATTTGCTTTGATTTGATTCTGCGCTTGCAATTAATTTGGGTACTTAAAGTCCAACGTTTTTCTTCCGTCTCTTCCTTCTCCCTCTCCAAACATATCCACATCTACCCTGCATCTCCACCCGCACCTATATCAGAATCAACAGATTATATTTCTCTACTAACTTAACTCGTTGCATACCTCTCTAAACATCTCTCTTCCAAATGGCGCAAATGTTCCGTGCCTGTTTTAGCATCAAGCAGCTCAACATCATCTCCGATGCGATGTCAGAGAAGGCCTTCGTCCTGTCGATAATGCCACTGTCGAAGTTATTGCGGAGGACATGAAAAGTTTTGGTTTTGACCAAGCGAAGAGAGGAACATTTATCATGGGAATCAAGACTTCGCATAGAGCTCACTTCAACGATGTCGCGCCCGGCTCTATGAAGGGAATGGTTTGGAACTTGAGCGCCAGGGAATTAGAAGCACTTCCATCCATAGATCTATGCACCTCACAAGCGGACGCCGAGTCGGATCTGAAAGAATTCATTTTTATTGATGGCCGTCACCGACACAGGAGCATTGTTCAGGCCTTCTCCGATCGGGATGACATACTGGAAACGTACTTGTACTTTGATGTTTTCCTCAATATACCTACAAGCCAGGCCTTAGTGATGTCTTACAACGCATCTCGCATTGCAAAATCGTCAGTTCCGTGCTTTCTCGACGAGTTGATCTGTATGAGAGGCCAGAAGTCCAAGCACGAATTACATTCTGCGATGAGGTTGTCGAAGAAACAGGTATCCGTTCTGAAGCATTTGAATGCCTGCATTACTCCCCTTTCACAGAGAGTGATCCAGCGTTGGCGCTCTTTGGGCCTCTTCTCGCTATCTAACATCATGGACAGGGGAAACAGAATGCTATGGACTTTTTGCATGCTTTTTCGCCTGGTACCATCAGATTGACGATGATGCGAAGGGGAAGAAAGAGCGCACTTTGCTCATCTCTTCACGCAGCTTCTTTGTATTCTCATTCCCGTTTGATGTTGGCTATGCAAGGATTTGTGTTCGCCGCTATTGTTGTTGTCTACCGGCAGGTTCACAAGAAAAATGGCTCCTTAAGCGCCGCGGGAGTTCTTGAAAGGGTATCCAGCAGCATTACGATCGCAATGCTGGATATACTACCGAGATGGAAAGCCGAAAACAACAGTCTATCAGATGCACAGAAAATGTTTTGGGCGCTTTTTGTGACTTCGATTTCTTCCACTGCCCCATTTGATCAAGATTTGGAACAAGCTCATTCTAAATTTCGCGAGGTGTTGCAGTTGTGGGTTCGGTCGAATTTGCTTGTGAAGATCTTGCACCAGCAAAACATCTATTCGACTCCATCCAGTCTCGTCTTTCCTCACCAGCTCGTGGCATGAAAATTGGGAAGGGCACAAAGAAGCCCAGATGAAGCAACATCCCTCCAAAAAAGAAAATGCGAGTCGAAAGTCATGACGTATCTGACGTAATTGTTGAGGGGAAATTCAAGAGGCTGCTGACAAAATCACCGAAACGATCTCCGAATACATACCAAAGGGGAGTAGTCCCAACGTCATTGTTGCTCCGATCCCCAAAACCGGGATACCAATCCAAAGCTCGAGGTGGTGGAACCTATTTTGAAAGTAAGGGAGAAACGCGCCTCGGTCGCAAAGGTGGTACATCTTACGTCAAAAGAAGTTATGGGGAGGGAAAAGATTCTTCAAATATCTGATGATAGCGTTGGAAGCACGGACGAGAAGTGTCTTGATGTTCGGAACGTGGAGAAAGTGAAGATGCATATGCCAGCACGTGAGGAAGCTGATGAAGAGGTTGCAGACCGAACCGAAGACGATGCTGCAATTATGATTCTGCCTTCAAGCGCCCGCAGGCACCGAGAAAATACTCATTTAAGTGTTAGAAAGACTCGGAGTAGCGAAAGGCTGCGCTCTAAAAGGGACTTCTGCGATTCCCATCGCAGTAATGAGGTCAAGACGCAGCGCGAACAGGTCCCCTCGCAAAAGGCCAAACGAAAGAACTTCCCGGGAAAACGGGCATCTGAGCCTACCCCTCAACCGTCGAGTTCATGTGGACGTATTGATCCAGAAGTTCGACGCAAAATTGCGTGCGCCTCAAACTGTCTCGAGCTGGCTGATAAATACCTACAACAAATCGAAATCGTTCAGGTATCGCAGCATGAAGAGAGAATTCTCGAAATCGAGCCGGAACCTCTCCACAATGGAGCGAAGTGGATTGGCTTCTTCAAGTCCTATGATAACTGCTACGGACATACTGTCTCCGAAGTACTTGAAGAGATTTTCCTTAAGAACTATAACATGGAGTATGCCATAACAATGAACGAGACTGCCGTTATGTCTCCTGAGAAGTCATTTGGAAATGGAAAGCTTAAATTATACTCTCAGACGATCGTTGTCTCGCCAGAGTTCGATGGGTCTTTGTCGAATATTGCTTCGACATGCATCTGCCACTTTTTGGTTTACGCTAATATCCTGAGATCCAAACATCGCTTAAAATTCAGTCGTTGAGCTCCGAGGGTTTAGAAAGTGACCTTCACGCATTTCTCAAATTGGAGTTTAGCAAAATCATGCAGAGATTCCCTCGTTATAAAATTCTCGACGTCACCGGCGAGGATACGGAGGTTCTCAAGGAATTTCTCACCGTGACCCGTCCATCATCTCCGACAGTTTTCCGAAAGGTCATGGCATGGGTGTTCGATGGCCGGAGGTCGACATCAATTGGGGTCTTCGAGGCGTTGAGATCTATTGTCCTGAAGAAGTGCCATTGTGGTGGTCATTCGGTCCTTGGAAAACATAATGAAGGTGCTTTCAACCGCCATCCTGAAAGAGATAACCTTGACAGATCTGTTTCTGTTCCTTTTCTGATGACACTGCATCAGTCGGATAGAGTGATTTCCGAAATTGGTTTGAAGGCACATGTAAGCATTTTTCTAAGTAAGAACACCCCTACATCAGAGTCAGACTGTTACAAGAGGTTCAACGATGATGGAACTCCGGTGGAACTTGGCGCTTTCATTTCGAAGGAGCAGGCCAGGGAAATAATCCAGCGTGGGGAAAGGCCTTTGCCATTGGTTCTTGGGCAGGCATATTTAGTTGACTCAGAGAGTGGCGTCAAGGATCACAAGCATCGCCTATCGCCGTTTGAACAGCGGGAGCTGTTTGTAAGCGGTATAACAGATAAGCTGTACTGGCTCTTTTTCCATGACGATAGCCTAGCTTCTAAATTCAACCACAACAGTGACGGCAGTTGCGTTGTCTACGAACGGCAGCTGGACCCCGCACAGCTCACGGAAATATACTCAGAAGGAACGAAAGCGCTAAAAAAGAACCACCTTGTTGTTCCGATGTTGTACCCCAAGCTATTGGAAAGGCTGTTGAAGTCCAAACAATGCTACGAATGTCCTATATGTGGTGCTGTAGAACTACTAGTAGACTATGGAGCAAGTTACACATTCACTTAGCGTGTCATCAACTTGGGAGTAAAGAATGTAATCCGAGCAATGGGGAGGTGCTAAAGGGTAAACAACTCGCAACCAAACAGTTAAGTTAAAAGAGCTTATTTTTCAGAGCACCATGACACGTGTATTCCAAAAAATTGCCAATTACACGTGGCAAAAAGGCTCCCTGTAAACAGGGGTTATGTGACGAGATATGGTAAGAAAAACCTCCTAACCGGTGGCGGTCTTGAAAACTCCTGGACTTTCATCCTTTCGCTGGGTTACATCAATGGTTTTGTGTACCAAACGGCAAAATTAGGGGTCCAGTCGTCCCCAATCGAGTTGTCGGTATCGCTGTCTAACTGTTTCAGGCATTTTTTTGCAGCACTTAGCGCAGTGAAGCAGCACGTTTCCTTGTTGAGGTGGCTCTTCGGCAACCAAGGCAACGTGTTTGATGACATTGGGCTACTCTACTGCTGCGGCACAGCAACGGAGTTTAGTGGAAGTGACGTGGTCAGTGCCTTTGGTGAGGGTGAGGTGGGTGGAAATGAGTTGAGAGGCTTGATGCAAGAGGGAAGGATGGAGTGAGGACAACTGATAGAGGAAGCGCCAGCATGGATCTGCAGGAACTTCCGTCATTCTCACGGTTGATTCGTAGACTAGTCGTCCTATCATTCCGGAATTTCTTGATCGGAAATGCCGCGACCTTGTGGGAGACGAGCTCGAGACGGAGTTTTGCCAACATTAAAACATTTTTAGTCCCTTGTGCAGATGCTCGCGCCAGTCATTCCCATCTTTGTCAAAAAACCCCGAAAATCCCCTAAAGTTGCCACCATTTGTGTTTGTGGATGAATTGAATCAAGGGCAAAACTTCCTCCTCTACACTTCTTCGACTCCTTTCTTCGAAATCTCTCCAAAACAAATACTTTTCCAACAATCAACGTCACCACCCTCATGCCCCCTTCCCCCCGGCGCCTTCCGCGCGCGCCCGCCCGGCGCCCCGCCGCGCTCGGCATGGATGGGTACATCCTATGCCGCCGTTGCGTCACGCCCGCCCCGCCGCCCACAAACCGCCCCCACACTAGTGCCCATCACCAAGGTCGAGCTTCCACGCGTCGACCCTGCTATTGGCGCACGTGTCATGAGCCTCCCGCAGGCTCAAGCGCTCATTGGCCAACCGGCCAATGCCTCTCCCCAGACCCTCGCCCGTGCTCGGGAGCTCGTCGCTCTCGGCGCCTCCGCCCCCGGTCGTCTCAATCCGCGCACGGGGGAGCTTGAGCCAACGCCCCCTCCCGCCCCGCAACTCGCCCACTTGGGCATCGCCACCACCCCGGACCGCTCCTTCGCCTCCTACCAGGCTGCCCAACAGTTCCTCGGGGAGGCTGCCGCCCTCGCTAACACCGCGCTGCCCCCGCACGTCCTCATCCCTCACGTGGGAAAATGGACGTTCATTTACTTCCCCGATGCTGCCCGACAGGAGATGTTCTCCATCCTAGCCCACCTCCAGTGCATGTTTCCGGACCTGCAAACCACAACGACGACCATCGCGGCCACCGCCGCAGCCCTGGATGACTCCGCTTCCCAAGGAGTCGTGACACGCCTTGGCCGAGAGGCCAACCGCCTACTCGACCCAACCCTTCGCTCCTGGGTCCTTCCCTACGTCCGCACGCGGCCCTCGCAACGACCCTGCGCCACATGCTCGCCGACGTCATCGACACCCGTCGTGCCGCCCGAGCTCGCCCCTCACCCGCCCAACCAAGACCCCCGTCCCACCCAAGACCCCCGCCAATCCCACCCGCCCACCCGTTGTGAGCCCCGCTCACCCCACCGCCCCGACCTCTCCTGGCTCCGCCCGCAACAAGCGCCCCAACGCGCTACCGCCTCCTCCCCCCTCCCCGGGCACGCCCCGCAACAATCCCCCGACCTCACCCTGCAATCCCCGGGCTCTTCACCCTCGGCGACCAAACGCCGCTGCGCTGCATCCGAAGAGGCCCCCGCGGCGGAGTTCCTGATGGTGCCCACCGCAACCCCGACGCTCCCGGCCGTTCTGCCGCCCACTGTCGCCTCCTCGGCGCCACAGGGTCGGGAGTCCGCCACACACGCCGCCATGCCGCCGTCGTCCATAGGCATGCAAGATGTCCAACCTCCGACCCAGGGACCCACTCAAGACCCCCGCTGCCCCCTTCCTCCAGCTGTCGGTGCGTCCGCAATGGAAGGAGTGCGGTCGGGTGACGGCTCCTCCGCTAAGCATCCTCCCCATGGACATCTCACCCCACCCATCCTCCCTCCTCCGCTGCCTCTCCCTTACCAAGCCCCGAAGACATCCTCCGCACCCCATACCGGGAAAGGGACATCTTCCAGGATATCCCATTCCCATTTCTCAAGCCCTTCACTCTCCTGTTTATCAAGCTGGTACAAGCCGCCGCCAACGCAAGGGGGGACGAGGCCACCTACCGTGCCTTCCTGCACCTCCACATGCTGCCAACCGCTGTCCTCCGCCGCAGATTGCGGGGAGGATGGCTGGCAGCATAACAAAGGTCAACGGGCCGCACTAAGTGCCCGAATCCGACGCGCCCATACCGGAGCTGAGTGGAACACCTTGTGGTTTGAAGCCCTTCGCGCCCATGAAGCACGCTCTGAATGGATCCAGCAGCACCGCCCCGCCTACGGCTCGGGCTCCAGTGACGCTCGGCGCGCCCGTCGCGCTGAAGCCCTCTGTGCAGACGCCCGCTACGGCAAGGCCATGCGGTCCCTGCACAACGCTCCGCTAGCCGATGTGAACGACCCGCACACCATACAAGCGCTGCGTGATCTTCACCCCGCGCCCCCGCGCCCGATCACGCCCATTCCTGAAGATGGCCTTCCTTCTCCACCATCAATCACGGCAGACGCCGTAGAGCAGGCTGGACGAGGTATTTCTCGTGGTACGACCGCGGGACCGGACCGCACGCCGGCACGCTGGTTCCACTTGCTAGTCAAAACATCGGTCAGCCCGGCCGCCGGGGTGACAGGGAAAAGTGTGCTTACGAAGTTGGTGATGCGGATCGCGCGTGGGGAACTGCCGGACTCGGTCCTGCCCCTGCTCGCTGCCGCAACATTACTCCCGCTACGGCCGAGACCGGACAAAATTCGTCCCATCGCTGTGGGGTCGGTCCTCCGCCGCATCGTCACCAAGACGCTGCTGCCGAGCGCCATCGATGACTCTCGAGACTTCCTCGCGCCATTCCAAACGGCCAACGGTGTCAAGGCCGGGATGGAAGCGGTCATCCATGACACTCGCACCCTGCTTCGCCGTTTCACTGGTGCTCCGCATGTTGCCACGGTCCTCATTGACGCGCACAACGCTTTCAACCGCGTTGATCGCCAGTCAATGCTGTCTCAACTTCCTGCACTCGCTCCTTCTCTGGCCCGCTTCGTGAATATGATATACGGTCGTATTCAGCCACCGTTGCTTATACCGAATCGCCAGAACACGGTCATCTCGAGTGCTCAGGGCACCCAGCAGGGCGACCCGGCCAGTATGTTGCTGTCTTCCCTCACGATCCAACCATTAATTCGGAAAATCGCCGAGGACAGCGACATCGTGCTTAATCAATGGTACGCGGATGACGGGACTCTCATAGGGACACTTCAGGGTCTGCGCCGCGCTCTCCACCTCCTCCTAAAACCCCTAAATCCGGCTGTGGGCCTCTATGTCAACGCGAGGAAGACGCGCATTTACTGGCCGAACACGCTCCTGCCGGACCGCACGGAATTCCTCCGGGTTTTTCATCTGTCCGAGTGCTCGCGCGACGGCTTCGAGCTCCTAGGAGCGCCGATGGGCAACCGGGCCTTCACCGATGCATACCTACGGGACAAGGTCGATGGGTGCCGCTGCACCCTCCGACTGCTGACCACGTTCGTGACCCCCGCGCCCGTTTCCACATGCACCGGCTGTGCGCGTCGGCATGCCTCGTCACCCAAGCGTTCCGGCTCGCCGACCCACAACACTCGGCCCCCGCTGCACAAGCCTTTGACGCCCTGCAGAGGTCGTCGTACTCGGAGCTACACGGGATCGCCCTCACAGACACTGCATGGGACCAAGTCACGCTACCCATCCGCCAGGGAGGTCAGGGATTTACCCTCATCTCTCCGTTCCTACACGGCTCGGTCGCAGCTAGTATCATCGACGCGGTTCCGGCACGTGAGAGATCGGCATCGTATACCACGCAACGTTCTGCCGCCGTCTCTGGTCACCGATACCGAGGTGACAGGGCGTTCCTGGTCCGACAAGCCTTGCCGCGAATCCGTGATTTCCTGCAATGTATCCCTGGGCGCCCGTACTCCGTCGACCTCGGCCCCTTTGACCCATGCCTGCTTGCTGCCAAACCATCCAACCTCCAAACCTTCTTAAATGCTGTGCAGCAGGAGGCACAGGCAAAGGTCCACTGGCGCGACGACTCATGGTTGACACATCCCAACCCGGCTCAGCACAGCACTCAAGAAGTTCGACATCGGATCCGTGGCCTGGCGTTCCGGAACAGCCCGCCGCCGCTTTTCTCATCGCTCACCCCACAACCGCTACGGTGGTGTCTGATATAATGAAAATTGTAGATATTCCTTGGCATGCTGCGCTGGCCGAGTTGGCATGCTGCGCTGGCCGAGTTGGCATGCTGCGCTGGCTGAGCTGTCACTG
Organism: Kappaphycus alvarezii; assembly: GCA_002205965.3. Lineage (NCBI taxonomy): Eukaryota > Rhodophyta > Florideophyceae > Gigartinales > Solieriaceae > Kappaphycus > Kappaphycus alvarezii. The sequence goes on from NADL03000147.1 coordinate 181,986, forward strand.
TACTTACAATTATATTTTTAATTATTTTTAGAGGGATGCTTTGCACTGTACTGTGGCGGTGCAGATTTGGCACATAGGTACTGTATAGGTGCTACAGAATGTGAGGGTTGAAAACTCTATATAAGGGGCTGTTTGCATGAAATGGTAGGACTACTTGGGAGCCAGCATACCCGAGCGGGGCGCTCAACAAGTTAAGTCAAACGCAAAGCATAAAGGAAGTTGGCAGACAACTTCAAGCCAAGTTCCGAGTAGTAGGAAGTTGAAAGTCAACTTCAGACCCAAGAAAACTTTTTCTTACGCTAGTCGCAGAGCGTCGGTGGTAGACCCTGCCCCTTTTATACTTGCTTGTAGCTTCCTCAACTCTCTTCTATATACACTCCCTTTTGTTCGTTCAACAATACCACGACAGCACTTTTGTCGCTCGCAACACCTCCTTCTCAGGGTAATTGGTTCTGAGGATCTCTTCTCCCGCCGATTTACCCCTATCAGTGTCCTCGGCCCACTGGCAGACCATGCTCCGCCGGCACCTAGGCCTCCCCGTGTACGACGACTCCCGCCCGCTCACCTGTGCCCACTGCAATCAAACTTTGGACGCACTCGGGACCACGCGGCTGACCTCTGCCCTGCCGGCTTCGGCCGCCCGCACCGCCACAACTCGCTGCGCAACGTTTTCGCCTACTACGTTGCTCGCGCCGCGGGCCTGGACTGCCAATACGAAGTCCCGCTCCTTGTCCCGGGAACGAATATCCGTCCTGCGGACATTCTCATACAACCCCCCCTGCCCACTGGTCAACAGGTCCGCCCCATAGCCTGCGACCTAACCATTGTCTCGCCGTTCAAACAAGGTGTGCGCACAAGGGCCACCCAAATGGCCGGCGGCGCCGCTGACATTGCCCACCGAGACAAAGTCACAGACCTGGAGCGCAAACTGGTACGCCGCATCCCGCCCCCTTCGCACAACACCCTCCAGGAACCGAACTTCAAGTTTCAGCCCCTGGCTTTCGACTCCTTGGGTGCCCCATCCCCCGCCTCTATCCTGTTCATCGAAGACTTCATCCCGCGCATCGCAGAGAAGTTCAACACAACCACAGCAGTGATCCGCAGACGTATTTATCAGCGCATTAGTTGCACACTGTGGTCTTCTATTGCAATGGCGATTCTATCGCGAGCCCCACTGTACGTGCCTGACGTGGAACATCCGGTTAGTTCTTAGCCGTATAGTCAGTCCTGCAGTGTACACGATAGATACTCAATGAAGTAAAGTTTCTCCCGCTGGATTACGTGAATGAGGGAAGAATAATGAGAATGATGTTTGAGGATTCCGAAAAGGAGAATGCGCCACAGAGTTTCGTCATAACGCCGAAACTTTTGCCTGATTTACCTTTTTATGCCCATACCAAGTCGCATATCATTTTTAATGGAAGAGTAACCGGCAAAGATATGCTCTCCTGACAGTTTCCATTACATTTTGGAAAGGTATATGTTTTGGAAGGCCGAAATTCTTACTGGAAAAAAGGTTTTTCATGTTAAGTTACAGTGCAGTAAACAGTTAGAGAGCTTACTTTTCTAGTGCCTGTGGACACGTGTATTTCAAAAAATTTCCAATTACACGTGGCAAAAAGGCTCTCTGTATAATGATTTGGTTATACCCATGGTGCAATTATCTTATCCCGGTAAATCTGCCGGGTGAAGACTCCTCGACGTGCTTTCCGCGCAATACCTCTGCTCTATTGGAAATGCATTGCGCCGCTGAAGAGTGTCAATAAATAGCCACTACATCAGACCCAGTTTGATTTCAAATCGCTATTCCCTAACATATTCTCCCTCCAATTTGGACATGTTCTTTACAGCTACGCTGAGGCAACCCGCAAAGACAGTTCCCGTCTGCGTCCTCTTCGACAGCGATCCTGATTCCCCAGGATCGGTTGAGCAACACCAAAGTCTTCCAGACGCTGTGCGGGTGAAATTCGACTTGGAGAGGTATCACAAATTTGGTACACTTCCCCAAATGACGATGGTGGGTCCTGTGACTCCAGAAAATTCGCCATTTGTCATGAGTGGAGGTTTAGGGGCTGATGAAGCCCCGGGATGCGTCTCATTGACTACACCGGTGGGAGTTTGGAGGCTTGGCCTAAATCCATTCTTCAAGGAGACCAAGGATCTCGTCCATTTATCGCAAAAATCTGGGCTTCCACAGGAAGGAATGTTTTTATCAGGCCAGAATATTGGATCTGCCAGAATTACGAAGAAGAAGTTGAGCGAGATGAGCCCGTGTGAAAAATGGATTGCCGGTCTCGCTCTTCGACTCGTTCAATCGACATTAGCGGTAGTAAAGTCTGTACGAAAAATATACCCTGTTGTGGCGCCAGTGCGGAAAAGCTTGAGAAATTCGAACAGGTTCTGGGTGTGGTATCCATCGGCAAAACCACGTTGTCTTAGGTCTTGGCTTGAGCATTTGTGGGTTGGAGGTATCAAGGCTGAGCAAGAAGGTAATCTAGAACAAGTATATCCCCATATTGCAGGGTTCTATTTGTCCATACCTTTCATGCAAGAAACTACGAAGGATGATCTGGCAAAACTAGCTTTTTTGGAGGAAGAGGGATCTACGTACATCCCCATATCATTACGGGATATGATCGTTGGAGCAACAGCCGAGTTTCTAGCCCGTCTAGAGGTACGAGCACCAAGAGATGAACGCAAAGGCCTTCTGGACTGGGGTTTCAGGTATAAAACGCAAGTTATTGAAGCATTCGTCCTCGAGGAGGCTACGGAAATATTCCTCTACGGTCCAGTCCGATCCGGGGAACCGCGGCGTGGAAGAGACTTTTGGGAGGAACAGGCATTATCACATTCAAAGGGAGTCCCAGCACATAGATTTATCACTTCTTTCTCCAAACTTTGTGACAGAAATGAGAATAGAATGACAGTTCTCACACACAGAAACGTCGTTCAAAATACCGAAATGAATGTACATCCGGCCAGTGAAGAGAAGAAGAGTAAATTAATTTAATACAAAACTAACAGTTACAGCTTATTCAATTCTTCGTCAATTAGACGATCCACTTCTTCGTCAGAGTCCATATAACTACTCTCATCGCTCTCGGAGCTCTCTAAAGTGGTGAATTTGCTCCTATTATCCTTAGGAGGCTCTTGGGGTTTAGAGGTTTTCGTTTTCATCACAGGTTCCTTCTGAACAATTTGTTGCCTGCTTGACTGGGCATCACTCTCACCCGGTGGCGATTCGTTTTTCCTCTGAGCTGTGGTCTTAGAAACTGAACCTTTTTTGCTCCGTTTAAGTTTAGGAGAGCCAGAGGTACCTGCTGTGCCTCTTTGGAAAGGTCTCTTCTTGGGGCGTATTTTCTTGAGAGTAGATTTTGCGGGTGCCGATGACTTAGTAGTCCTTTTTCGGAAAAACTTTCCTTAGACGCTTCATGAGCAGCAGAAACTTCTCGCGAACTATTCGTAGTGTCATTTTTGGGTCCTTTACTGCTTTTGGGAACGGTGGACCCTGAGACCGGACGCGCTTTCGACGACACTTCTTTCAGCTTGGAATGGTCGTTCTCATTCCAACCGATTTTTGACCCCATAATGAACCCAGGTAAAGATGATATGATTTGTTGGAGGTTGTCCACAGCGTTCCTCTCAACGCCGGCTGCCCTTTGGTCTACTTTCAACTTCTTCATGAACGATGACCAACGATCGGAGGCATTAGAACCATGCACTGCGGATCGATATGGGCCGAGACATCCAGAAAAAATTAAAGGATTTAGGGGAAGCACGAAGCAGTCCACCACCTCATTAAAGGAGAAAACTGACGCCCCTGGCGGAGAGGAAGACTTGGGAACGTCAATATTCAAGGGGAGCGTGATTTGAAGGAATCGGCTGGATCCTTGCTCCACTTCGTAAGCTTGAAGTCCATTTGAGTCCAGGGGCTCTTCGTCAAAAACGACTCTCATGAGCTCCTTAGGGCCCTGACTGGGAAGCGTGAACCTGTAGAAACCTTCTAGGGACGGTAATATGTTCAGCAGGTCGTTCGAGTCATATCCCCTTCCCTTTGAAAGAAACTCAATCCACTTCACAAGCGATCGAGGGGTAGCGGACGGATACCACATCACCCATTGATTTTGCGTCTTGCATCCTTTCATAGGCAGTTTGCGATCCAGTTGATCACGATTCGCCTTCGGCAATACGCACACGGTGAGAAATGCACGTGTCAGAACGAAGCGGCTCACTGCAAGAGTCCCTATCCAAATCATCGCTGCCTCCTTTCCGGGGCGAATGTCGCCGTCTTCGAATTTTTCAATTTTTAGCATATTAAGGTTGAGTTTGAAGTTTTGCGATCCATTTTCTCCCGAATAGTCACTAAGTAAAGAGTTTTTGTTCTCGTAGCACTGGACATCCAAGCTGTACTCCGTTCGTATGTCGTGTCCACTAGGCGGAGTTCATTTTCAGGGGATCGAGTGACGAAACCAGGTATTGAATTGGGAATTTCTTTGCCCTTTGAGAAGAATACGACGGGGATCTGTACAGCGCCAACGTTAATTTTTGGGAGATATTCAGCAAGGAGAAGGGCTTGCGGGGTGCCAGGCTCCATCATCGTGCGACTATCGTCATTGAAGAAGAGAATGCCACTCAAGCTCTTACTGTTAGAGATGTTGGTGAGTTTGGAAAACATGGGGAGATGGTAAAGGAGGAGGCTGAATGTAGATGGATGGTAGAGGAGGAAGATGGATGGTAGAGGAGGAAGATGGATGGTAAAGCAGAAAGATGGATGGTAAAGCAGAAGGGTGAATGTACATGGATGGATTTTGGTAGCGATGGGACTGGGACTCGCAGTGTGTCAAGTGGAAGGATGGGCGTGGTATATATCTATTTTCAATGTCCACGTGTGTCCACGTGTAATTTGAATTTTTTCGATTTACACGTGTGTTCTGAATTTTTCAGAATTATGCAGAATTTACAGGTCAACCTCATCACTCTTCTCTTCCCGCCCCATTCTTAATCAACGGCTCTTTCACACCCCCGGCCACCTTTCCATACCCGCCCCCACTTACCCGTCCTCCAACTCTTATCGGCACACCCACTCATTTATCTTGGCCGACCTGCCACAATTTTTACAGAACACACGCCCACTCTTTCTTTTCACTCACCCTCTACTGAAACCTATACGCTAGCAGCAATGTTTATCACCACCGAACTTGCTGGCTCCAGTGTATGTGGTATCCTTTTGTACTATTCCAATCCTTCCAGAACTCGTCCTACTCGAAACACATGGCCACTTTCTGCGGTATTAAGGGACGACATTCGTCTATTACTCACCCACAACTGCCTACCCGAATTGATGCTTGTTTATTACAAGACAGGTCCTTCTGAAGCTCCGACAGTTGTGAATTGCCACATTTTTGTGAAGGAAGGTACAATCAATCTTCTTCTTCCAGATGGGACGTCGGCAGCCGTGGATATGGACTCGCATAAAAGCCACAATAACCGCTGCCTCTCTGCAAATTCCCATTTAGGGAGATTCCTGTACCCACTGGAATATTAAGGGATACGAATGGGGAATCACATAGATCGGATACTGAATGGAAGGTTTCGTGGGAGCTGCTACATCCATTCTTCCATTCCTTTCGGGGAGTGGATCTGGCGAAAACTTGGATCGGATGCCTCATTCTCCACCAAGCTGCATGCCTTCAAGAGCTCTTACGCGTCATGAAGCTTCCCTGGGATGCGCAGAATGCACTTTACCAACAAGTGGAAGCAGAAGAAAATGGAGATGACCAAGCTATTGATGAATCTGCACCATTCATTTGCTGGATATGGTGGTCTTTATCGAAACCAGTAGATTTAGGTGCTTTCCTCAATTGCCTTTACGATCAGGAAAAGCTATCGTTCGATTATCTGAAAGAAGTCCTCTGTGAAACACATCCATTTCGCTCGGGATTCTATCGGATTTTGCTGTCGGAAGAGGTCAAGAAGGACGATAATGACCATGATATCATGATTCTCTGGCACACAGAGTCGTTCCTTCAATATGAGATCACGGTCACTTCTGGGAGGGATGAATCGTTGGAGGCGAATAAGTTTGGGCCTAATTGTTTGAAAAGAGTCCGAATGACGCTGCAAAACGCATCTGTTATTCCTCTCCCAGCAGGACAGTCCTCTTCATACTGGGATGCCAGCCGATCACTGGGTCGGCAGACGAGTTTCCTTGTGAAAACATCGTTCCATAAGCTCCCATGCTCTTTCAGTCCTGTTAGTAACCCCTTGATGTCGCCCCAGGAGGCTGCGCTTTGGACGGACCACCGCCTTGGTCCGTCTCGGAAACTTGCCGGCCCGCTGCGACAATGTTTCGAGGCAGAGGGGCTACTGGGATTATCAATGCTATGGAAAGTAGTAGATGAGTAGCACAGAAACAGAATAAAATTTATTTATCTTTTCACCACTATGGTCGTTTTCACTAGTTTACGAATATCAAGGAACGAAGATAGGTTCTTTAAACCTTGGGATGATTCAGAGTGGCAATAGAAGGCGTCGTACGCTGATTGTGTATGTTGGAAGAAGGGAGCCGGCGCCGGCGCAGACGAAGGTTGCATGCGAACCGGCTATGGGCTGCGGTGTCGGGGCCACACGTACTAGGAAGTGGTGAGGAACATGGGAAAATGTCGCACCACATGTTTTTCGAAAAATTGTAAATTACACGTGGCATAGATGCTCTCTCTGAAATGGATTTTGGGATCACTGATGTGGCGCAGTCTAATCTCGTTATTAAATTAGAAAATCACTTTACTCGCTATGGCTCATCAACAGTTGATAAACATTTCGAAGAAAATGTTTTTTAGGGGTTTTTTAGGGGATTAGTTACCGGCCTGGTGGGGATTTGGGTGGCCGAGGGGATTTGTTGCACATGTTATTTATATGTTGCGATAAGGCTTGTATGGTCCTTGGAAGTATTCAGGAGTGCTTCATTGTCTTCCTAACAACAGTTGAAGGCATAGAAGTAAAAATATTTTGGGTTATGACAATTTTTCGAAAATGTCGATTTTGCCTATTATTTTTGATGCGGTTGTACCGTTTTTTCTAGGAAATGGATTACAGACCTATATTAACCCGTTATTATTTAAGAAATGGATGGAGTAGGCAGTGTATCACAACAGTTTTATGAAAAAGTGTGCAAAGATAGCGTCATGCAGACTCGTGGTGTTGCCATGTTTTAAGGCGGTTTTGACGGTAAACTCGATTTTGTGGAGTGTTTGTTCAACTAAAGCATGAATCTTGTGCTGAGGTGGTCCCTTGATAGTAGTATTCAGCGTCTATATTATATTTGTGTGCTGCGATCATGGCCTATGCAGTGATATGGGTCGGGGCTACCTGATTTTCCCTACTATATCCATTTTTTGGGATTGCAGTGAAAATCGATGAAATGAACAGTTGATATTAGTAAGGTTTATGTTGGATACGCTGCAAGTCAAACTCTGCATAAAAGGGCAATGCAAAAAAACTTGCTCTTTAAGCGGAATTGATGACGGCTCTGTTTGCGAACAAGTGATCCAATGTGCTCTTAGTGTGTTCTTGGGACCTTGTAAAGTGAGCTGGATACAAATTCGCTTTTATCCGAAAAACTCCGCAAGGAATCGTTAGTAGTAAGAAATTGGGTAAGGTTTCCTGAACACGAGGATCTGCTGAATTTACATAGGTGACGCACTCAAAGCATTTGTTTATAAATTGCTTCCTAACTGAGAAAAGTAAAAACTGAATACCGTCTTGCCTTTATTGAATCCTTGAATCCATTTGGTAGAGAAATAATTCCTAAATCCTGATAAATGGAGCAGTTGGTATTAGTATGCCTTTTTTCGGTGCGTGGAATGTAATGCTCCGGTGATTGGTGTCGGTAAAAAATGACACAGAGCGACCTTTTTGTGTTTACTAGATCCATTTGGGGATAAATATGACTTGAAATCCGTTGGATTGCTTATATCACAAGAGTAGGAAAAGTATGATGCTGTCCGGGATGTAAGGATTTGGAGAATGTATTTGTCTTTAATCAAGTCATTGGCTGGTTCAATGCTTCCTAAATGAGAAACGTGACGTACAAATACCTTATGGTCTTTATTCAATTTAGTTGATGCGTGTGTTTTCAGTTGCAACCTGATGAATACAGCAGATCACCTTAGTAAGTATTTGCATGGTGCTCGTAATGTGAGGTTCAGGCTAATGGTGGGGTGGGAATATATGCCTTGAAATCCGTTGGAGCGATTGTCCTCAAAATGAATTTTTAAGGGACGCCCAGTGTGAGCCTTTCGAGCATGGATGGAGAGCTTTTATCGTTCTGATGAATATCAAAGTCTTACGCGATCTAGGAGTGAGAGTCATGTCGGAAGGAGGAATTTTGCCATTTACGTTCATACGGACTGCTTAAGAAACATAGGACTTATGGATAAATGACATTGAGGGCCATCCGCACTTGTTTCTAACTGACATGATGTAGCAATGGTAAAGAGTTTTGACCTCTACAAGGCTCATAGAACTTGAGCGTCATTCTAGGCTCTATTTCTATAAAAATGATCATGAAATCTATCACAAACGGCAGGGTTTTAGCGTATTTATTACAACAGAGAGAATTGTAGTTTGCCATTCCTGGTCTTACTTGCAAAACAATGATCATAAAGTCTACCTTGCATGGCCTTGAAATTTCAGTTCGGAATGAGAGAATTTGGAGCGAGCCGTCATTTCTGCATATTGTGTTTTGAAAGAAATGGCAGCGAAGATCATCTGGACATATTTCTATCTGACATGATTTCACCATGCAAAAGAGGTTTTGGACAACAACGACTTTCTGTGAAATACAAAGTCTTTCCCGGTTCTGTTTACATAAAAATGGAGATAACGTCCATCATATACGGCTTTAGGGTTTTAGGGTTTTTTTTTCACCATGCAAAAGAGGTTTTGCACAACAACGACTTTCTGTGAAATACAAAGTCTTTCCCGGTTCTGTTTACATAAAAATGACCATAACGTCCATCATATACGGCGGGGGATTCGTAGTGTGTAATTTCCGGTTCTACTTCCAAAAAAATGTTCATAACGTCGAAATAAAACGGCCAGGAGCCGGCGGGTTGCAATGGAGAGAGTTCAGAGCAGGCTGCACATATAGTTCTTGGATTTAGGGGTTTTCAATTTGGGTTTCATTCTTGATTTCAGTTGCCACGTGTATATCACAATTTTTAGAATTACAACTGTAAAATCAATAGTCAGTTACTATTTGCTTTGATTTGATTCTGCGCTTGCAATTAATTTGGGTACTTAAAGTCCAACGTTTTTCTTCCGTCTCTTCCTTCTCCCTCTCCAAACATATCCACATCTACCCTGCATCTCCACCCGCACCTATATCAGAATCAACAGATTATATTTCTCTACTAACTTAACTCGTTGCATACCTCTCTAAACATCTCTCTTCCAAATGGCGCAAATGTTCCGTGCCTGTTTTAGCATCAAGCAGCTCAACATCATCTCCGATGCGATGTCAGAGAAGGCCCTTCGTCCTGTCGATAATGCCACTGTCGAAGTTATTGCGGAGGACATGAAAATTTTTGGTTTTGACCAAGCGAAGAGAGGAACATTTATCATGGGAATCAAGACTTCGCATAGAGCTCACTTCAACGATGTCGCGCCCGGCTCTATGAAGGGAATGGTTTGGAACTTGAGCGCCAGGGAATTAGAAGCACTTCCATCCATAGATCTATGCACCTCACAAGCGGACGCCGAGTCGGATCTGAAAGAATTCATTTATTGATGGCCGTCACCGACACAGGAGCATTGTTCAGGCCTTCTCCGATCGGGATGACATACTGGAAACGTACTTGTACTTTGATGTTTTCCTCAATATACCTACAAGCCAGGCCTTAGTGATGTCTTACAACGCATCTCGCATTGCAAAATCGTCAGTTCCGTGCTTTCTCGACGAGTTGATCTGTATGAGAGGCCAGAAGTCCAAGCACGAATTACATTCTGCGATGAGGTTGTCGAAGAAACAGGTATCCGTTCTGAAGCATTTGAATGCCTGCATTACTCCCCTTTCACAGAGAGTGATCCAGCGTTGGCGCTCTTTGGGCCTCTTCTCGCTATCTAACATCATGGACAGGGGAAACAGAATGCTATGGACTCTTTTGCATGCTTTTTCGCCTGGTACCATCAGATTGACGATGATGCGAAGGGGAAGAAAGAGCGCACTTTTGCTCATCTCTTCACGCAGCTTCTTTGTATTCTCATTCCCGTTTGATGTTGGCTATGCAAGGATTTGTGTTCGCCGCTATTGTTGTTGTCTACCGGCAGGTTCACAAGAAAAATGGCTCCTTAAGCGCCGCGGGAGTTCTTGAAAGGGTATCCAGCAGCATTACGATCGCTATGCTGGATATACTACCGAGATGGAAAGCCGAAAACAACAGTCTATCAGATGCACAGAAAATGTTTTGGGCGCTTTTTGTGACTTCGATTTCTTCCACTGCCCCATTTGATCAAGATTTGGAACAAGCTCATTCTAAATTTCGCGAGGTGTTGCAGGGTGTGGGTTCGGTCGAATTTGCTTGTGAAGATCTTGCACCAGCAAAACATCTATTCGACTCCATCCAGTCTCGTCTTTCCTCACCAGCTCGTGGCATGAAAATTGGGAAGGGCACAAAGAAGCCAGATGAAGCAACATCCCCTCCAAAAAAGAAAATGCGAGTCGAAAGTCATGACGTATCTGACGTAATTGTTGAGGGGAAATCTCAAGAGGCTGCTGACGAAATCACCGAAACGATCTCCGAATACATACCAAAGGGGAGTAGTCCCAACGTCATTGTTGCTCCGATCCCCCAAAACACCGTGGATACCAATCCAAAGCTCGAGGTGGTGGAACCTATTTTGAAAGTAAGGGAGAAACGCGCCTCGGTCGCAAAGGTGGTACATCTTACGTCAAAAGAAGTTATGGGGAGGGAAAAGATTCTTCAAATATCTGATGATAGCGTTGGAAGCACGGACGAGAAGTGTCTTGATGTTCGGAACGTGGAGAAAGTGAAGATGCATATGCCAGCACGTGAGGAAGCTGATGAAGAGGTTGCAGACCGAACCGAAGACGATGCTGCAATTATGATTCTGCCTTCAAGCGCCCGCAGGCACCGAGAAAATACTCATTTAAGTGTTAGAAAGACTCGGAGTAGCGAAAGGCTGCGCTCTAAAAGGGACTTCTGCGATTCCCATCGCAGTAATGAGGTCAAGACGCAGCGCGAACAGGTCCCCTCGCAAAAGGCCAAACGAAAGAACTTCCCGGGAAAACGGGCATCTGAGCCTACCCCTCAACCGTCGAGTTCATGTGGACGTATTGATCCAGAAGTTCGACGCAAAATTGCGTGCGCCTCAAACTGTCTCGAGCTGGCTGATAAATACCTACAACAAATCGAAATCGTTCAGGTATCGCAGCATGAAGAGAGAATTCTCGAAATCGAGCCGGAACCTCTCCACAATGGAGCGAAGTGGATTGGCTTCTTCAAGTCCTATGATAACTGCTACGGACATACTGTCTCCGAAGTACTTGAAGAGATTTTCCTTAAGAACTATAACATGAGTATGCCATAACAATGAACGAGACTGCCGTTATGTCTCCTGAGAAGTCATTTGGAAATGGAAAGCTTAAATTATACTCTCAGACGATCGTTGTCTCGCCAGAGTTCGATGGGTCTTTGTCGAATATTGCTTCGACATGCATCTGCCACTTTTTGGTTTACGCTAATATCCTGAGATCCAAACATCGCTTAAAATTCAGTCGTTGAGCTCCGAGGGTTTAGAAAGTGACCTTCACGCATTTCTCAAATTGGAGTTTAGCAAAATCATGCAGAGATTCCCTCGTTATAAAATTCTCGACGTCACCGGCGAGGATACGGAGGTTCTCAAGGAATTTCTCACCGTGACCCGTCCATCATCTCCGACAGTTTTCCGAAAGGTCATGGCATGGGTGTTCGATGGCCGGAGGTCGACATCAATTGGGGTCTTCGAGGCGTTGAGATCTATTGTCCTGAAGAAGTGCCATTGTGGTGGTCATTCGGTCCTTGGAAAACATAATGAAGGTGCTTTCAACCGCCATCCTGAAAGAGATAACCTTGACAGATCTGTTTCTGTTCCTTTTCTGATGACACTGCATCAGTCGGATAGAGTGATTTCCGAAATTGGTTTGAAGGCACATGTAAGCATTTTTCTAAGTAAGAACACCCCTACATCAGAGTCAGACTGTTACAAGAGGTTCAACGATGATGGAACTCCGGTGGAACTTGGCGCTTTCATTTCGAAGGAGCAGGCCAGGGAAATAATCCAGCGTGGGGAAAGGCCTTTGCCATTGGTTCTTGGGCAGGCATATTTAGTTGACTCAGAGAGTGGCGTCAAGGATCACAAGCATCGCCTATCGCCGTTTGAACAGCGGGAGCTGTTTGTAAGCGGTATAACAGATAAGCTGTACTGGCTCTTTTTCCATGACGATAGCCTAGCTTCTAAATTCAACCACAACAGTGACGGCAGTTGCGTTGTCTACGAACGGCAGCTGGACCCCGCACAGCTCACGGAAATATACTCAGAAGGAACGAAAGCGCTAAAAAAGAACCACCTTGTTGTTCCGATGTTGTACCCCAAGCTATTGGAAAGGCTGTTGAAGTCCAAACAATGCTACGAATGTCCTATATGTGGTGCTGTAGAACTACTAGTAGACTATGGAGCAAGTTACACATTCACTTAGCGTGTCATCAACTTGGGAGTAAAGAATGTAATCCGAGCAATGGGGAGGTGCTAAAGGGTAAACAACTCGCAACCAAACAGTTAAGTTAAAAGAGCTTATTTTTCAGAGCACCATGACACGTGTATTCCAAAAAATTGCCAATTACACGTGGCAAAAAGGCTCCCTGTAAACAGGGGTTATGTGACGAGATATGGTAAGAAAAACCTCCTAACCGGTGGCGGTCTTGAAAACTCCTGGACTTCATCCTTTCGCTGGGTTACATCAATGGTTTTGTGTACCAAACGGCAAAATTAGGGGTCCAGTCGTCCCCAATCGAGTTGTCGGTATCGCTGTCTAACTGTTTCAGGCATTTTTTTTGCAGCACTTAGCGCAGTGAAGCAGCACGTTTCCTTGTTGAGGTGGCTCTTCGGCAACCAAGGCAACGTGTTTGATGACATTGGGCTACTCTACTGCTGCGGCACAGCAACGGAGTTTAGTGGAAGTGACGTGGTCAGTGCCTTTGGTGAGGGTGAGGTGGGTGGAAATGAGTTGAGAGGCTTGATGCAAGAGGGAAGGATGGAGTGAGGACAACTGATAGAGGAAGCGCCAGCATGGATCTGCAGGAACTTCCGTCATTCTCACGGTTGATTCGTAGACTAGTCGTCCTATCATTCCGGAATTTCTTGATCGGAAATGCCGCGACCTTGTGGGAGACGAGCTCGAGACGGAGTTTTGCCAACATTAAAACATTTTTAGTCCCTTGTGCAGATGCTCGCGCCAGTCATTCCCATCTTTGTCAAAAAACCCCGAAAATCCCCTAAAGTTGCCACCATTTGTGTTTGTGGATGAATTGAATCAAGGGCAAAACTTCCTCCTCTACACTTCTTCGACTCCTTTCTTCGAAATATCTCCAAAACAAATACTTTTCCAACAATCAACGTCACCACCCTCATGCCCCCTTCCCCCCCGGCGCCTTCCGCGCGCCCGCCCGGCGCCCCGCCGCGCTCGGCATGGATGGGTACATCCTATGCCGCCGTTGCGTCACGCCCGCCCCGCCGCCCAAAACCGCCCCCACACTAGTGCCCATCACCAAGGTCGAGCTTCCACGCGTCGACCCTGCTATTGGCGCACGTGTCATGAGCCTCCCGCAGGCTCAAGCGCTCATTGGCCAACCGGCCAATGCCTCTCCCCAGACCCTCGCCCGTGCTCGGGAGCTCGTCGCTCTCGGCGCCTCCGCCCCCGGTCGTCTCAATCCGCGCACGGGGGAGCTTGAGCCAACGCCCCTCCCGCCCCGCAACTCGCCCACTTGGGCATCGCCACCACCCCGGACCGCTCCTTCGCCTCCTACCAGGCTGCCCAACAGTTCCTCGGGGAGGCTGCCGCCCTCGCTAACACCGCGCTGCCCCGCACGTCCTCATCCCTCACGTGGGAAAATGGACGTTCATTTACTTCCCCGATGCTGCCCGACAGGAGATGTTCTCCATCCTAGCCCACCTCCAGTGCATGTTTCCGGACCTGCAAACCACAACGACGACCATCGCGGCCACCGCCGCAGCCCTGGATGACTCCGCTTCCCAAGGAGTCGTGACACGCCTTGGCCGAGAGGCCAACCGCCTACTCGACCCAACCCTTCGCTCCTGGGTCCTTCCCTACGTCCGCACGGCCCTCGCAACGACCCTGCGCCACCATGCTCGCGACGTCATCGACACCCGTCGTGCCGCCCGAGCTCGCCCCTCACCCGCCCAACCCCGGACCTCCGGCTCCGCCCGCACACAGCGCCCCGGCTACGCGCCACGGCCCCCCCTCCCCCCCCGGGCACGCCCGCAACAATCCCCGACCTCACCCTGCAATCCCCGGGCTCTTCACCCTCGGCGACCAAACGCCGCTGCGCTGCATCCGAAGAGGCCCCCGCGGCGGAGTTCCTGATGGTGCCCCGCAACCCCGACGCTCCCGGCCGTTCTGCCGCCGCCACTGTCGCCTCCTCGGCGCCACAGGGTCGGGAGTCCGCCACACACGCCGCCATGCCGCCGTCGTCCATAGGCATGCAAGATGTCCAACCTCCGACCCAGGGACCCACTCAAGACCCCCGCTGCCCCCTTCCTCCAGCTGTCGGTGCGTCCGCAATGGAAGGAGTGCGGTCGGGTGACGGCTCCTCCGCTAAGCATCCTCCCCATGGACATCTCCACCCCACCCCATCCTCCTCCTCCGCTGCCTCTCCCTTACCAAGCCCGAAGACATCCTCCGCACCCCATACCGGGAAAGGGACATCTTCCAGGATATCCCATTCCCATTTCTCAAGCCCTTCACTCTCCTGTTTATCAAGCTGGTACAAGCCGCCGCCAACGCAAGGGGGACGAGGCCACCTACCGTGCCTTCCTGCACCTCCACATGCTGCCAACCGCTGTCCTCCGCCGCAGATTGCGCGGGGAGGATGGCTGGCAGCATAACAAAGGTCAACGGGCCGCACTAAGTGCCCGAATCCGACGCGCCCATACCGGAGCTGAGTGGAACACCTTGTGGTTTGAAGCCCTTCGCGCCCATGAAGCACGCTCTGAATGGATCCAGCAGCACCGCCCCGCCTACGGCTCGGGCTCCAGCGACGCTCGGCGCGCCCGTCGCGCTGAAGCCCTCTGTGCAGACGCCCGCTACGGCAAGGCCATGCGGTCCCTGCACAACGCTCCGCTAGCCGATGTGAACGACCCGCACACCATACAAGCGCTGCGTGATCTTCACCCCGCGCCCCCGCGCCCGATCACGCCCATTCCTGAAGATGGCCTTCCTCCTCCACCATCAATCACGGCAGACGCCGTAGAGCAGGCTACGAGGTATTTCTCGTGGTACGACCGCGGGACCGGACCGCACGCCGGCACGCTGGTTCCACTTGCTAGTCAAAACATCGGTCAGCCCGGCCGCCGGGGTGACAGGGAAAAGTGTGCTTACGAAGTTGGTGATGCGGATCGCGCGTGGGGAACTGCCGGACTCGGTCCTGCCCCTGCTCGCTGCCGCAACATTACTCCCGCTACGGCCGAGACCGGACAAAATTCGTCCCATCGCTGTGGGGTCGGTCCTCCGCCGCATCGTCACCAAGACGCTGCTGCCGAGCGCCATCGATGACTCTCGAGACTTCCTCGCGCCATTCCAAACGGCCAACGGTATCAAGGCCGGGATGGACGCGGTCATCCATGACACTCGCACCCTGCTTCGCCGTTTCACTGGTGCTCCGCATGTTGCCACGGTCCTCATTGACGCGCACAACGCTTTCAACCGCGTTGATCGCCAGTCAATGCTGTCTCAACTTCCTGCACTCGCTCCTTCTCTGGCCCGCTTCGTGAATATGATATACGGTCGTATTCAGCCACCGTTGCTTATACCGAATCGCCAGAACACGGTCATCTCGAGTGCTCAGGGCACCCAGCAGGGCGACCCGGCCAGTATGTTGCTGTCTTCCCTCACGATCCAACCATTAATTCGGAAAATCGCCGAGGACAGCGACATCGTGCTTAATCAATGGTACGCGATGACGGGACTCTCATAGGGACACTTCAGGGCTGCGCCGCGCTCTCCACCTCCTCGGCTTAAAACCCCTAAATCCGGCTGTGGGCCTCTATGTCAACGCGAGGAAGACGCGCATTTACTGGCCGAACATGCTCCTGCCGGACCGCACGGAATTCCTCCGGGTTTTTCATCTGTCCGAGTGCTCGCGCGACGGCTTCGAGCTCCTAGGAGCGCCGATGGGCAACCGGGCCTTCACCGATGCATACCTACGGGACAAGGTCGATGGGTGCCGCTGCACCCTCCGACTGCTGACCCACGTTCGTGACCCCCGCGCCCGTTTCCACATGCACCGGCTGTGCGCGTCGGCATGCCTCGTCACCCACGCGTTCCGGCTCGCCGACCCACAACACTCGGCCCCCGCTGCACAAGCCTTTGACGCCCTGCAGAGGTCGTCGTACTCGGAGCTACACGGGATCGCCCTCACAGACACTGCATGGGACCAAGTCACGCTACCCATCCGCCAGGGAGGTCACGGATTTACCCTCATCTCTCCGTTCCTACACGGCTCGGTCGCAGCTAGTATCATCGACGCGGTTCCGGCACGTGAGAGATCGGCATCGTATACCACGCAACGTTCTGCCGCCGTCTCTGGTCACCGATACCGAGGTGACAGGGCGTTCCTGGTCCGACAAGCCTTGCCGCGAATCCGTGATTTCCTGCAATGTATCCCTGGGCGCCCGTACTCCGTCGACCTCGGCCCCTTTGACCCATGCCTGCTTGCTGCCAAACCATCCAACCTCCAAACCTTCTTAAATGCTGTGCAGCAGGAGGCACAGGCAAAGGTCCACTGGCGCGACGACTCATGGTTGACACACCCCAACCCGGCTCAGCACAGCACTCAAGAAGTTCGACATCGGATCCGTGGCCTGGCGTTCCGGAACAGCCCCGCCGCCGCTTTTCTCATCGCTCACCCCACAACCGCTACGGTGGTGTCCTCGGCCCACTGGCAGACCATGCTCCGCCGGCACCTAGGCCTCCCCGTGTACGACGACTCCCGCCCGCTCACCTGTGCCCACTGCAATCAAACTTTGGACGCACTCGGGGACCACGCGGCTGACCTCTGCCCTGCCGGCTTCGGCCGCCCGCACCGCCACAACTCGCTGCGCAACGTTTTCGCCTACCACGTTGCTCGCGCCGCGGGCCTGGACTGCCAATACGAAGTCCCGCTCCTTGTCCCGGGAACGAATATCCGTCCTGCGGACATTCTCATACAACCCCCCCCCTGCCCACTGGTCAACAGGTCCGCCCCATAGCCTGCGACCTAACCATTGTCTCGCCGTTCAAACAAGGTGTGCGCACAAGGGCCACCCAAATGGCCGGCGGCGCCGCTGACATTGCCCACCGAGACAAAGTCACAGACCTGGAGCGCAAACTGGTACGCCGCATCCCGCCCCCTTCGCACAACACCCTCCAGGAACCGAACGTCAAGTTTCAGCCCCTGGCTTTCGACTCCTTGGGTGCCCCATCCCCCGCCTCTATCCTGTTCATCGAAGACTTCATCCCGCGCATCGCAGAGAAGTTCAACACAACCACAGCAGTGATCCGCAGACGTATTTATCAGCGCATTAGTTGCACACTGTGGTCTTCTATTGCAATGGCGATTCTATCGCGAGCCCCACTGCACGTGCCTGACGTGGAACATCCGGTTAGTTCTTAGCCGTATAGTCAGTCCTGCAGTGTACACGATAGATACTCAATGAAGTAAAGTTTCTCCCGCTGGATTACGTGAATGAGGGAAGAATAATGAGAATGATGTTTGAGGATTCCGAAAAGGAGAATGCGCCACAGAGTTTCGTCATAACGCCGAAACTTTTGCCTGATTTACCTTTTTATGCCCATACCAAGTCGCATATCATTTTTAATGGAAGAGTAACCGGCAAAGATATGCTCTCCTGACAGTTTCCATTACATTTTGGAAAGGTATATGTTTTGGAAGGCCGAAATTCTTACTGGAAAAAAGGTTTTTCATGTTAAGTTACAGTGCAGTAAACAGTTAGAGAGCTTACTTTTCTAGTGCCTGTGGACACGTGTATTTCAAAAAATTTCCAATTACACGTGGCAAAAAGGCTCTCTGTATAATGATTTGGTTATACCCATGGTGCAATTATCTTATCCCGGTAAATCTGCCGGGTGAAGACTCCTCGACGTGCTTTCCCGCGCAATACCTCTGCTCTATTGGAAATGCATTGCGCCGCTGAAGAGTGTCAATAAATAGCCACTACATCAGACCCAGTTTGATTTCAAATCGCTATTCCCTAACATATTCTCCCTCCCAATTTGGACATGTTCTTTACAGCTACGCTGAGGCAACCCGCAAAGACAGTTCCCGTCTGCGTCCTCTTCGACAGCGATCCTGATTCCCCAGGATCGGTTGAGCAACACCAAAGTCTTCCAGACGCTGTGCGGGTGAAATTCGACTTGGAGAGGTATCACAAATTTGGTACACTTCCCCAAATGACGATGGTGGGTCCTGTGACTCCAGAAAATTCGCCATTTGTCATGAGTGGAGGTTTAGGGGCTGATGAAGCCCCGGGATGCGTCTCATTGACTACACCGGTGGGAGTTTGGAGGCTTGGCCTAAATCCATTCTTCAAGGAGACCAAGGATCTCGTCCATTTATCGCAAAAATCTGGGCTTCCACAGGAAGGAATGTTTTTATCAGGCCAGAATATTGGATCTGCCAGAATTACGAAGAAGAAGTTGAGCGAGATGAGCCCGTGTGAAAAATGGATTGCCGGTCTCGCTCTTCGACTCGTTCAATCGACATTAGCGGTAGTAAAGTCTGTACGAAAAATATACCCTGTTGTGGCGCCAGTGCGGAAAAGCTTGAGAAATTCGAACAGGTTCTGGGTGTGGTATCCATCGGCAAAACCACGTTGTCTTAGGTCTTGGCTTGAGCATTTGTGGGTTGGAGGTATCAAGGCTGAGCAAGAAGGTAATCTAGAACAAGTATATCCCCATATTGCAGGGTTCTATTTGTCCATACCTTTCATGCAAGAAACTACGAAGGATGATCTGGCAAAACTAGCTTTTTTGGAGGAAGAGGGATCTACGTACATCCCCATATCATTACGGGATATGATCGTTGGAGCAACAGCCGAGTTTCTAGCCCGTCTAGAGGTACGAGCACCAAGAGATGAACGCAAAGGCCTTCTGGACTGGGGTTTCAGGTATAAAACGCAAGTTATTGAAGCATTCGTCCTCGAGGAGGCTACGGAAATATTCCTCTACGGTCCAGTCCGATCCGGGGAACCGCGCGTGGAAGAGACTTTTGGGAGGAACAGGCATTATCAATTCAAAGGGAGTCCCAGCACATAGATTTATCACTTCTTTCTCCAAACTTTGTGACAGAAATGAGAATAGAATGACAGTTCTCACACACAGAAACGTCGTTCAAAATACCGAAATGAATGTACATCGGCCAGTGAAGAGAAGAAGAGTAAATTAATTTAATACAAAACTAACAGTTACAGCTTATTCAATTCTTCGTCAATTAGACGATCCACTTCTTCGTCAGAGTCCATATAACTACTCTCATCGCTCTCGGAGCTCTCTAAAGTGGTGAATTTGCTCCTATTATCCTTAGGAGGCTCTTGGGGTTTAGAGGTTTTCGTTTTCATCACAGGTTCCTTCTGAACAATTTGTTGCCTGCTTGACTGGGCATCACTCTCACCCGGTGGCGATTCGTTTTTCCTCTGAGCTGTGGTCTTAGAAACTGAACCTTTTTTGCTCCGTTTAAGTTTAGGAGAGCCAGAGGTACCTGCTGTGCCTCTTTGGAAAGGTCTCTTCTTGGGACGTATTTTCTTGAGAGTAGATTTTGCGGGTGCCGATGATTTAGTAGTCCTTTTTTCGGAAAAACTTTCCTTAGACGCTTCATGAGCAGCAGAAACTTCTCGCGAACTATTCGTAGTGTCATTTTTGGGTCCTTTACTGCTTTTGGGAACGGTGGACCCTGAGACCGGACGCGCTTTCGACGACACTTCTTTCAGCTTGGAATGGTCGTTCTCATTCCAACCGATTTTTGACCCCATAATGAACCCAGGTAAAGATGATATGATTTGTTGGAGGTTGTCCACAGCGTTCCTCTCAACGCCGGCTGCCCTTTGGTCTACTTTCAACTTCTTCATGAACGATGACCAACGATCGGAGGCATTAGAACCATGCACTGCGGATCGATATGGGCCGAGACATCCAGAAAAAATTAAAGGATTTAGGGGAAGCACGAAGCAGTCCACCACCTCATTAAAGGAGAAAACTGACGCCCCTGGCGGAGAGGAAGACTTGGGAACGTCAATATTCAAGGGGAGCGTGATTTGAAGGAATCGGCTGGATCCTTGCTCCACTTCGTAAGCTTGAAGTCCATTTGAGTCCAGGGGCTCTTCGTCAAAAACGACTCTCATGAGCTCCTTAGGGCCCTGACTGGGAAGCGTGAACCTGTAGAAACCTTCTAGGGACGGTAATATGTTCAGCAGGTCGTTCGAGTCATATCCCCTTCCCTTTGAAAGAAACTCAATCCACTTCACAAGCGATCGAGGGGTAGCGGACGGATACCACATCACCCATTGATTTTGCGTCTTGCATCCTTTCATAGGCAGTTTGCGATCCAGTTGATCACGATTCGCCTTCGGCAATACGCACACGGTGAGAAATGCACGTGTCAGAACGAAGCGGCTCACTGCAAGAGTCCCTATCCAAATCATCGCTGCCTCCTTTCCGGGGCGAATGTCGCCGTCTTCGAATTTTTCAATTTTTAGCATATTAAGGTTGAGTTTGAAGTTTTGCGATCCATTTTCTCCCGAATAGTCACTAAGTAAAGAGTTTTTGTTCTCGTAGCACTGGACATCCAAGCTGTACTCCGTTCGGTATGTCGTGTCCACTAGGCGGAGTTCATTTTCAGGGGATCGAGTGACGAAACCAGGTATTGAATTGGGAATTTCTTTGCCCTTTGAGAAGAATACGACGGGGATCTGTACAGCGCCAACGTTAATTTTTGGGAGATATTCAGCAAGGAGAAGGGCTTGCGGGGTGCCAGGCTCCATCATCGTGCGACTATCGTCATTGAAGAAGAGAATGCCACTCAAGCTCTTACTGTTAGAGATGTTGGTGAGTTTGGAAAACATGGGGAGATGGTAAAGGAGGAGGCTGAATGTAGATGGATGGTAGAGGAGGAAGATGGATGGTAGAGGAGGAAGATGGATGGTAAAGCAGAAAGATGGATGGTAAAGCAGAAGGGTGAATGTACATGGATGGATTTTGGTAGCGATGGGACTGGGACTCGCAGTGTGTCAAGTGGAAGGATGGGCGTGGTATATATCTATTTTCAATGTCCACGTGTGTCCACGTGTAATTTGAATTTTTTCGATTTACACGTGTGTTCTGAATTTTTCAGAATTATGCAGAATTTACAGGTCAACCTCATCACTCTTCTCTTCCCGCCCCATTCTTAATCAACGGCTCTTTCACACCCCCGGCCACCTTTCCATACCGCCCCCACTTACCCGTCCTCCAACTCTTATCGGCACACCCACTCATTTATCTTGGCCGACCTGCCACAATTTTTACAGAACACACGCCCACTCTTTCTTTTCACTCACCCTCTACTGAAACCTATACGCTAGCAGCAATGTTTATCACCACCGAACTTGCTGGCTCCAGTGTATGTGGTATCCTTTTGTACTATTCCAATCCTTCCAGAACTCGTCCTACTCGAAACACATGGCCACTTTCTGCGGTATTAAGGGACGACATTCGTCTATTACTCACCCACAACTGCCTACCCGAATTGATGCTTGTTTATTACAAGACAGGTCCTTCTGAAGCTCCGACAGTTGTGAATTGCCACATTTTTGTGAAGGAAGGTACAATCAATCTTCTTCTTCCAGATGGGACGTCGGCAGCCGTGGATATGGACTCGCATAAAAGCCACAATAACCGCTGCCTCTCTGCTAAATTCCCATTTAGGGAGATTCCTGTACCCACTGGAATATTAAGGGATACGAATGGGGAATCACATAGATCGGATACTGAATGGAAGGTTTCGTGGGAGCTGCTACATCCATTCTTCCATTCCTTTCGGGGAGTGGATCTGGCGAAAACTTGGATCGGATGCCTCATTCTCCACCAAGCTGCATGCCTTCAAGAGCTCTTACGCGTCATGAAGCTTCCCTGGGATGCGCAGAATGCACTTTACCAACAAGTGGAAGCAGAAAATGGAGATGACCAAGCTATTGATGAATCTGCACCATTCATTTGCTGGATATGGTGGTCTTTATCGAAACCAGTAGATTTAGGTGCTTTCCTCAATTGCCTTTACGATCAGGAAAAGCTATCGTTCGATTATCTGAAAGAAGTCCTCTGTGAAACACATCCATTTCGCTCGGGTTCTATCGGATTTTGCTGTCGGAAGAGGTCAAGAAGGACGATAATGACCATGATATCATGATTCTCTGGCACACAGAGTCGTTCCTTCAATATGAGATCACGGTCACTTCTGGGAGGGATGAATCGTTGGAGGCGAATAAGTTTGGGCCTAATTGTTTGAAAAGAGTCCGAATGACGCTGCAAAACGCATCTGTTATTCCTCTCCCAGCAGGACAGTCCTCTTCATACTGGGATGCCAGCCGATCACTGGGTCGGCAGACGAGTTTCCTTGTGAAAACATCGTTCCATAAGCTCCCATGCTCTTTCAGTCCTGTTAGTAACCCCTTGATGTCGCCCCAGGAGGCTGCGCTTTGGACGGACCACCGCCTTGGTCCGTCTCGGAAACTTGCCGGCCCGCTGCGACAATGTTTCGAGGCAGAGGGGCTACTGGGATTATCAATGCTATGGAAAGTAGTAGATGAGTAGCACAGAAACAGAATAAAATTTATTTATCTTTTCACCACTATGGTCGTTTTCACTAGTTTACGAATATCAAGGAACGAAGATAGGTTCTTTAAACCTTGGCGTACTAGGGTTTTCTGACGATTGGCGTCCACTTCTTTTGCAACATTATCGCACCATGCCTTTCTCGTCCACTGGTAGCTCTGAGACCTTACCACACCAGCCCCAATGCATGTTTCTAGAGATGAGTTAATGAAAACAAGGTTCACAGACTTATGTTCAAACGATATCTCCGCTATTTGCGTTCCTTCTACTTTCAGATGAAATGCAATAGGTACCGTCACTGAAATAGAGGCCACATCATCATAAAGAAGATCTGAAGTGTCCACTATAGGGTAGGGAGCGTCCGATTCGTCATCCAGGTAGATCTTATCGTTCCCCACGACAGCTGAGTAGAAACCAGTATAATGAGGAAAAGACCGTAGCAAAGGAGTAGCAATATGAATTGGGACTCTTTTCATGGAATAGACATTTCGTATAAACTCCCTTAAATTCAGTGGCTTTGGAGTTTGCCACCACACAAAAAGGTTCCCCTCTCGATTAACTTTCGTTGGAACAAAGGCTTGCGCTTTTTTAGGACGATTCATGCATATTTCTAATAAAGCACGTGTGCTCATGTGGTGAATGACGGTTAGCGCCGCAATCCATTCCTTGGCAATCCGCTCTCCATTCAAAGAACTGTCTTGGTCATAAAATTGGCCGATATTGCTCGTCTGTAGTTTCATCATAGGGAGTTCTGAGTGATCGGAGAGTATTGGACACCTGACGTTGTATCCAGTCGCATATGTTATCAAAAGAATTTGATGGTTGATAAGTCTGCAAGGTTCGAAGTTCAACCGCCAGTACATATGTTGGTTTTCTTTCAGGCGAAACTCTTCCCTTTGCCAGGACAAGGCACCCTCAATAATTTCGGGAGAGGCGGCGTTCGGAAAATGGACTAATGTCACCAGAGAAAGAACTCCGGTCCGATTGCGAATAAATCCTTTCAGACGAAGGCTTGGTGGCGCGAAACCCCTATATTCGGTGTTGTACTCCTCGTAGTCGAATACCACTGCCGGAAAGGTAGATGGGTAAGGTGAGCTAGAGCGTTGGGGAATACTTTGAGACGGTTTTTCGGCTACGCAAAACATTTTCTTCGAAATGTTTATCAACTGTTGATGAGCCATAGCGGGTAAAGTGATTTTCTAATTTAATAACCAGATTAGACTGCGCCACATCAGTGATCCCAAAATCCATTTCAGAGAGAGCATCTATGCCACGTGTAATTTACAATTTTTCGAAAAACACGTGGTGCGACGTTTTCCCATGTTCCTCACCACTTCCTAGTACGTGTGGCCCGACACCGCAGCCCATAGCCGGTTCGCATGCAACCTTCGTCTGCGCCGGCGCCGGCTCCCTTCTTCCAACATACACAATCAGCGTACGACGCCTTCTATTGCCACTCTGAATCATCCCTTCCACCCATCACCGTTTCTCCCCGTCCAGTGTCAGATCTCACTCCGCGCCATATACCAACCAGGCCGATGGGGGTCTCACATACGCTGGGACCCGACCTCCACCCGACCCCAGGCGGAGTTTGCAACGTGTAGATTACAATTTTTCGAAATACACGTGGAAAAAGTACCACAAATAACCATAAATTGATAATGAAAAAAAGGGCAAGCCGGGAGCACGCGGCAATCACTGAACTATTGACACGTGTAACTAACAATTTTTCGAAATACACGTAATCAGGAGGAGTATACAAATGGCACGCCTGGGAGCGATGCCGCAATTTCTAACATTTAGCCGTGTCTGTGTGTGACAACGTATTTTAATGTGTTCTGGCTAATCCCTTCCGCTTCTCTGACTAGCTCTTAGCTCTAGCTCCTACCTGCTCAACGAAGCAAAGCGCCCTTGTTACCAATATCCCTACCCACATACAGTATCTTTCGAATTGACACTGCATCCTGTAGTCTCCTCTATCATTTGCTAAGGAGGAATGAAACATTTGAGAGAGGAGGAAAGCGAGGAGAAAAGGGTGGATAGGGTGCGACGAAGATTCACTTGCCGCACCTTGGGAGACAGCTTGTGGAGGTCACCCTTCCTATTGGGCTTGTTGGGGATGAGGTGAACGAATTTATATCCAAAACACTGCGTCGAATTCCTGGTTCAAGCGAATTCGGCAACACCCCTACTGACTGGTGAGAGTCATGTTGGAAGGAGGAATTTTGCCATTTACGTTCATACGGACTGCTAAGAACATAGGACTTATGGAAAAATGACATTGAGGGCCATCCGCACTTGTTTCTAACTGACATGATGTAGCAATGGTGAAGAGATTTTGACCTCTACAAGGCTCATAGAACTTGAGCGTCATTCTAGGCTCTATTTCTATAAAAATGATCATGAAATCTATCACAAACGGCAGGGTTTTAGCGTATTTATTACAACAGAGAGATTGTAGTTTGCCATTCCTGGTCTTACTTGCAAAACAATGATCATAAAGTCTACCTTGCATGCCTTGAAATTTCAGTTCGGAATGAGAGAATTTGGAGCGAGCCGTCATTTCTGCATATTGTGTTTTTGAAAGAAATGGCAGCGAAGATCATCCGGACATATTTCTATCTGACATATTTCACCATGCAAAAGAGGTTTGGACAACAACGACTTTCTG